>JACGWL010000006.1:6180120-6236307 GCA_034509725.1 Sesamum angolense | reverse complement strand
TTTTTAAGAAAATATACGTATTGGCAATTGTTGAAAAACTTGATAAATTGGATCCATTTGTTATCAAATTCTCACTTTTGATTTCATAACTTTAAAAAAAATAGCGATTTTGGTCCCATACACTTAATGATCACTTGACATTTTTCGTTAAATATGTAATAAAAATGTGCCATAGGATAAAAATAAAAATTCCGTAATTAATTTAGACCAAAAGTGGAGATGCCCTTTATTACAGGACCAAAATTCTATTTTTTTATTAATACATTAATTACACAAGTGCAAAAATTAGCAGAACTAGTTTCCCTCATAATTACGAAAAGAAGTTCTTTTAAGTTTATAAAACTTCTGTACTAATCACTAGAAATATTACTGTTTTCATTAGTCAAAAACTTAATTTCCATGGTTAAAAGAAATACAAATTACTAATTAACTTCGGCTCCTATTGACTGTATATTGGCCGATATATCAAGTTAGACAAAACATAGGACTACTAAAATGATTTCAAATGTAGTGGACATACACAAAGAAATGACTAAATAGTTATGAAAATTTGTTATGCTAAAATTAGCGTCCGATTAATTAATAAATAAAATTTTCATTGTAATTTATATTATTTAATATATATTTTAAATAATTAAACTGTCAAATTTATTAGTAAGTATTTTTCGTTGCTAAAATTAATTAGAAAGTAACTTCTAGTATTTAAAATATATATAGATTAACAACGAAAATTTTATTTTTTGTGTCATTTTTATATAGCGACAGTTAAAACATTGACAAATGTTGATTATATATGATCATAGCTTAAGTTTTTGTATTAATTTTATTTGACTGTGATAAAAAGCATTCACGGTACCGTGATCATTTATCATAAAAGAATCATTTTTTCTTTTGGGTAGTGAATCGATTTTGTTTGTACTGGCAGTGATAGAGTCGGTGGTGTTATAATAATGTTTTGTTTTGAAAGAAATATGTATCTGATCATTATAGAGGAAAGAAAAGCAATTACAATGCTTTTTTTTTTTTCCTAACTCGTAAAGTTAGAGCCAAGGTTCTGGTATATTAATTTTTAGGGAAAAATGTATGCGATTTTTTTGTGATATTGTAAATGAGTAATTATCTCTCTTATGAACAAAAAAAGGGAAAAATTGCATTTTTTGTCCCATATAATAGGCACATTTTTTTTATAGTCTCATTTATTAGACTTTTTTTCACATTTAGTCCCATATATTTTCCAAATTCTCAATGTTATTCCCAAGTCACTTTTTAAAACAAATGGGACTAACATTGAGAATTTTTTAAAAAGTGAGTTGGGACTAACATTGAAAACTTTAAAAAATATTGCTTTATTTTAAAACATAAATGGGAGTAAATTACTATATATATTTTAATTGGAGATTAATTTGCTCATTTACAATATTATAAGGGGATGAATTGCATTAAATCCTTAGTTTTTATAAGGTTTTATTGTAAACTTAACACTTGATATGATATATTACAATCGAAAAACTTGGAGAACTAATCAATATTAAAGTTTATAATCTGTTAATCAACTATTTTGAGTGATAGGATATTGTAGCCGGCGGGACTGACACTACAACAATTGAGTGGGCAATGGCCGAACTTTTGAATAATCCAAAGGCCATGACAAACGTACAAAATGAATTATCTGAGGTGGTGGGATTGAACAATGAAGTTGAAGAGTTTCATGCCTAAATTGAAGTACCTGGAAGCTGTTCTCAAAGAAACAATGCGTTTATACCCTCTTGATCCCGAGATCTCCAACCCCATACTTCCACAGTCGGGGTTACATAGTCCCACAAAGAAGCACGGTCTTCGTAAACATGGCTTGGATCCAAAGGGATCCATCTATTTGGGACAGTCCACTGGAATTTAGCCTGAAAGGTTTCTACAACCAAAAATGTGATTTTAGTGGTAACAGCTTTCATTATCTTCCTTTTGGATCAGGGAGGAGGATTTGTGCTGGCCTGCCCCTTGCGGAGAGAATGTTGATGTACTTACTAGCTTCACTTCTGCATTCTTTTGAATGGAAGCTACCAGATAGTGAAATAATCGATATGTCATACACGGCTTTTTTCAGCTGCTATATACACACCTAGGTTATCTAAACCTAACTTGTACGGGTAATATGTAAGTAACATTTCTTGCGTTGTTGAATAAACTAGGAAGTTGTCATTGCTATAAGATGATCATAGGATTTCTTGTCCGTAGACATCTGTAAGTGTTGTGGATTGAGTTATGGGAAATGTTTATTTGAATTTGGTTTTTGATTGAATTCAAGTGAACTACATGTTAAGTGAAGGCAAGGTGTTGAAAATATGTGTGTCCCATGACCGAAAGGGAGGCCTATCCCACTGGCCCATCAGCCCACTCAACCCAACACTAGTTACCCGGCCCACTTACCAACCCGGCTTGACCACCTAACTACCCGACCCGGTTTGACATCTCTTCTATATTCTCTCAACCCTAACCTTAAGTCACTTTCTCTCCCTCTCACTTTCCAAGCAGCCAATTCTCTCCACATTTTCTTCTTCCTCACAACGGCTCTTTCTCCATCTCTTTTTCTTCACCCTCACTTGGCATCGGTTTCCTTGCTCCACCGCCCATTTTATCTCTCCTCCTTTAATATTCCATTGTTATTTAAGCCCCCTTAGTTTCTAGGGAAAATTGAATCCGATTGAAAAATGCCTCTCTCTTCTATTCTCAAAATCCTCTCAAATTAGTGTTTTTTGTGAACATCTCTTAGTAAAAATAACCTAAGTGGTTGAGCCTGTGTGGTATTTTCGGTAACTAGTGTGGTTAGCAACCTTGAGTTGGGTACCGGTCTTTTTGTGGCCGTGAGATTCTTTCTCCAGATCCAGGCTAGCTGAGTCTTATCCGTTAGTATTAGATACTCTGTATTTAGATTTGTAATTCACTTGGTAAATCTATATTGGCGTGTTCATTATTGTAATATTGTGGTGTAATTTTTTAAAGGTTCTCAAACCCAACAGTTTATGTTCGAAGAAATCCACTAGAGGGGTCGATCCCCAACAGTTGGTATCAGAGCTTGGTGGTGGTAAGATCTAAAAATACCCCTCCTCTTTAATTTCTGTGATAATCGTTTCCATCTGCTTGATATTATCTGTTGGTTTTTCTTTTGCTTAGTGCGAAAAATTTCTTGGAAAATATTTCGGTCATTATATCTGCTTTAATCGGAGTGTGTGTCTAAGTCATTCTGCTTTTAGTGCGAAATAATATTTTAAGTGCAAATCTGTTATAACTTTCTGTATTTGGTACACGATTTATTGCTTAGTGCAAAAACTAGTGTTATTTTCTGCCTTGTGTTAAATCTGTCTGTGTGACTACTATTGCTAAGTGCATATACTATGAGAAGGAAAAAAAAATGTCACTTTAAAATCTGGAAAATTTTGCGATAAGAATTTTCGGGAAAAGAAATTTTTTGGTCCAAAGTGTTTGATTTACATTAGTTGTAAAAAGTTGATAATTTTTTAGATTAATAATCTGTGAAATTTTTTGGTTCAAAAAATTAGGTTTGTTAAAATAAGCTTGGTGCTAATTAATTAATCTATTTTTGGTGATTTTGTGATATTCGAAGTGCGAAACTATTCTATTGCTGTAATCTTCTTTTTTTTTTTTTGGGAGTAACTATTCAGCTTTGTGCGACTTTCTGATAACTACATTGCTTGGTGTGATGATATACATATTCCTATTTAGTTTCTATTTGGTGGGTTAATATATTCGTGCAAAATAGTTTCCTGTTGGTAGTGTTGTTGCTTGGTGCAAATTATCTCACTATTATTTTTCTTAGTGCATAAATTGCAATTTTTTTATTATTGCTAAATATCATTTGTTAAACCCCGAGATAGAAAACCTCACTATTTCCTCACCTGGCGGGATCCCTTGAGATCGTCGGGTATCTAGATTGAGGCATAGTTAAGGACCCCTGGTGTTTTAAGTTCCTGTTCTGTTAAATACTCTGATTATTATTGCACATATCTTTGTGAATGACTTGTTATATCATGCAACCTTTCGATGAAAAATCCAATTTTTCTATATAGCAACAAAAAATGAAAGGGATTTTGATTCAACAAAAAGTGTTTAAAGCTATTAATGGTAAATATGCTGAAAATATTTTTGAAGAAAAGAGGCTTGAAAACGATGAATATGCATACTCCTCTATAATCCTTAATTTGTCTGATTCTATGATACGAAAAGTGGGTAAACTAAATTCTGCTAAAAGGCTTTAGGATAAACTTGAAGAGCTCTACACTGAAACATCTTTGCCTAGCAAACTTTTTTTGCTTGAAAATTTTTTCTGTATAAACTTAATCTGTCCAAAAATATTGAAGCAAATCTTGATGATTTACTAAATTGATTCAAGTTATTAAATTGATTGGAGATAAGAATATTGATGACTACACCCCTATTGTTTTACTTAATGCTATTCCTTATGCATAGTGATGTAAAAGCTGCTATTAAATATGGTAAAGATAATCTTAGCCTAGACACTGTTATAAATGGTTTGAAAAGCAAAGAAATGGATTTAAAAATTATAAAACAAGTCAGTCTGAGAATGAAATTAATTTGTAAGAGGAAGTGATTACAGTAATAGAAGACATAGTAAAGATAGGAGAAAAAGTCATAGCGAGTCTGAATCTAGTGATAGGGATGAGTCCAGTGATAGGAATAACAAATTAAGGGATAGACGATCTTATAATTGTTAAAAAATGGGACATTACATTAAAAATTGTAAAGAGTCATAGAGAGACTAGAAGAACAAGGAAGAAGATAAAAAGGATTTTGATAATTATTTTGAAGTCTTTTAGAAATATTTTGAGTTCTGCTTTAGCATTTTCGTTGATTGCTTGGTAATATAGCTTTGTGCAAGAAATAGGCTTTGTGCAATCTATTTTTTTGTGATAAATCGCTTTGTGCAATGGCTTTGTGCATAGTTCCTTTGTGGATTTGAGCCTTTGCAGCTGGTTGTACCTTGGTGGCCTGGTGGGCCTTGGTGGCTACTAAGTCTTCTTGACTTTGACATGGTGGTTGAATGAGCCTTGGTGGTTGCTGTTTTCTTTGAGGATTTGAGTCTTAGCGGCTGGTTCGGTCTTGGTGGCTATGAGTTGCTTAGTGCTAAAGTTTTTGTTTCGTGCTACATTTGTTGCTAACCCCATTGTTTTGCAGGTACTGTGGGCTATGATGATAGCCTAGATCCGAAATTGGTCCAGTTCCCTTTTATGGGTCCTGGTCCAAGGGAGAATGTTGAAATTATGTGTGGCTCATGACCAAAAGGAGGCCCATCCTACTGGCACATCAACCTATTGAATTGGAATGCTCAACCCAATACTGGTTACTCGACCAACTTACCTACCCGGCTTGACCACCTAACTCTACCAGACCCGATTTGACCTCTATTCTATATTCTCTCAACCCTAACCCTAAGTCATTTTCTCTCTATCTTTCCGAGCAGCCAATTCTCTCCACATTTTCTTCTTCCTTACAACGACTCTTTCTCCATCTCTTTTTCTTTACCCCTCAATTTTTCGATGGCATCGGTTTCCTTACACCACCACCCATCTTATCTCTCCTCCTTCAATATTCCACGGTTATTTAAGCCCTTAGTTTCTAGAGAAAATTGAATCCAATTGAAAAAGGTCTCTCTTGTATTCTCAAATTAGTGTTCTTTGTGAACATCTCTTAGTAAAAAAAAAAACCCAAGTGGTTGAGCCTGTGTGGAATTCTCGGTAACTGTTGTGGTTAGCAACCTTGAGTTGGGTACCGGCCTTATTGTTTTTAGTGTCGACATAATATTTTAAGTGCAAATCTGTTATAACTTTTTGTATTTGGTACACGGTTTATAGCTTAGTGCAAAAACTAGTGTTATTTTCTGCCTTGTGCTAAATCTGTCTGTGTGACTACTATTGTTAAGTGCATATACTATGAGAAGAAAAAAAAATATGTCATGTTTAAATTCTGGTAATTTTTGCGATAAGAATTTTCGGGAAAAGAAATTTTTTGGTCCAAAGTGTTTGATTTACATTAGTTGTAAAAGTAGTTGATAATTTTGTAGATTAATAATCTGTGAAATTTTTTTGTTCAAAAAACTACGTTTGTTAAAATAAGCTTTGTGCTAATTATTAAATCTGTTTTTGGTGATTTTGTGATATTTGGAAAGTACAAAATTATTGTATTGGCTATAATCTCTTTTTTTTTTTTTTTGGAGTAATTATTTAGCTTTGTGCGACTTTCTGATAACTACATTGGTTTGTGTGATTATATACATATTCTTGTATGGTTTTTATTTGGTGGGTTAATATATTGGTGTGAAATAATTTCCTGTTGGTAATGTTGTCGCTTGGTGCAAAATTATCTCACTATTATTTTGCTTAGTGCATAAATTGCATATTTTGATATATTATTGCTAAATATCATTTGTTAAACCCCAAGACCAAAAACCTTACTACTTCCTTACCTGACGGATCCCTTGAGATCGTCGGGTTTCTGAATTGAGGCATAGTTAAGGACCCCTGGTGTTTTTAAGTTCTTGTTCTGTTAATATTCTGATTATTATTCCTCATATCTTTGTGAATAGCGGGTTATATCATGCAATCTTTCGATGGAAATTCGATTTTTCTACATGGCACAAAAAATGAAAGGGATTTTGATTCAACAAAAAGTGTTTAAAGCTATTGATGGTAGATATGCTGAAAATATTTATGAAGAAAAGAGACTTGAAAACGATGAATACACATACTCCTCTATAATCCTTAATTTGTTTGATTTTGTGATAAGAAAAATGGGTAAATTAAATTCTGCAAAAAGGCTTTGGGATAAACTTGAAGAGCTATATACTGAAACATCTTTGCCTAGCAAACTTTTTCAGCTTGAAAGTTTTTTCGGTATAAACTTGATCTGTCCAAAAATATTGAAGAAAATCTTGATGATTTTACTAAATTGATTCAGGATATTAAATTAACGGGAGATAAGATATTGATGACTAAACACCTATTGTTTTGCTGAATGTTATTCCCGATGCATATAGTGATGTAAAAGCTGCTTTTAATATGGTAGAGATAATGTTAGCCTAGATACTGTTATAAATGGTTTGAAAAGCAAAGAAATGAATTTAAAAACTAATAAAACAAGTCAGTCTGAGAATGAATAAATTTGTAGGAAGGACTAAAAATCAAAACAGTGATTATAGTAATAGAAATCATAGTAAAGATGGTAGAAAAAGTCATAGGTAGTTTGAATATAGTGATAGGGATGAGTCTAGTGTTAGGAATAATAAATTTAGGGATAAACGGTGTTATAATTGTGAAAAAAGGGGACATTACATTAAAAACTGTAAAGAGCTAAAGAGAGACTACAAGAACAAGGAAGAAGATAAAAAGGATTCTGATAATTTTTTGTGAAGTCTATTAACACTATTTTGAATTCTGCTTTGTGCATTTTCGCTGATTGCTTGCTGATATAGTTTTTTGCAAGAATAGGCTTTTGTGCATTTTCGCTGATTGCTTGCTGATATAGTTTTTTGCAAGAAATAGGCTTTGTGCATATGTATTGTGCAATCTATTTTTCTATGATAGATCGCTTTGTGCATAGTTCCTTTGTGGATTTGAGCCTTTGTGGCTGGTTGTGCCTTGGAGGCCTGATGGGCCTTGGTAGTTACTAAGTCTTCGTGACTCTGACTTGGTGATTGAATGAGCTTTGGTGGCTACTATTTCCTTTGAGGATTTGAGCCTTAGCGGCTGGTTGGGCCTGGTGGCTATGAGTTGCTTAATGTTAAAATTTTTGTTTCGTGCTACATTTGTTGCCAAACCTATTGTTTTGCAGGTACTGTGGGCTATGATGACATTCTAGATCCAAAACTGGGCCAGTTCCCTTTTATGGGTCTTGATCCAAGGGGGAATGTTGAAAATATGTGTAGTCCCATGAACAAAAGGGAGACCCATCCCACTGGCCCATCAGTCCACTCAATTGGAAGGCTCAACCCAATACTGGTTACCTGACCCACTTACCTACTCGGCTTGACACACCTAACTCTACCCGACCCGGTTGACCTCTCTTCTATATTCTCTCTACCTTTTCTTCTTCCTCACAATGGCTCTTTCTCTATCTCTTTTTCTTCACCCCTCACTTTTTTGATGGCATCGGTTCTTTTACTCCACTGCCCATTTTATCTCTCCTCCTTCAATGTTCCACTGTTATTTAAGCCCTCTTAGATTCTAGGGAAAATTGAATTCGATTGAAAAAGGTCTCTCTCTTCTATTCTCAAAATCCTCTCTAATCAGTGTTCTTTGTGAACATCTCTTAGTAAAAAAATAACCTAAGTGGTTGAGTTTGTGTGGAATTTTTGGTAACTAGTGTGGTTAGCAACCTTGAGTTGGGTACCGATCTTATTGTGGCCGTGGGACTCTTTCTCTAGATCTAGGCTAGCTGAGCCTTATTTGTCAGTATTAGATACTCTGTATTTAGATTTGTAATTTACTTTGTAAATCTATATTGGCGTGTTCATTATTGTAACATTGCGGTGTAAGTTTTTAAGGTTTCTCGAACCAAGTTTATGTAATAGTTGAGTTAGATTTTGGTTCGAAAAAATCCACTAGATGGGTCGATCCCCAACACAAGAACAATTCGTATAAGTTCCATCGGCCTTGAAATATGATGCTTCACCATGCAACATATATATGATGTTGAAGATTAATGAAATGATTTTACAATATTTACGCTAAATCTATACTCATATACATATATATATATATAATCTTTCACACTCACAAATGGTGATTAATCACATCACTACACTAATTTTTGTAAAACTAAAAATACCATCAGATAAATATTTATTCAATCTTTTAAATTTTAACAAATTAGTTAGTTTTTTTCTTTCTTTCTTTTTAATATACTTTACTATTATTTATAATATATTTTAAAATGTAAAATATTATTTATTTTATGCATATAGGAGCGACATGCCACATCAACAAGTGATTCTCAAATTTTATCCTTTTGTGCTTTTTCGTTATAAAATTAAAGGTGAAGCTAATGTGGCCAATAATATTCGAGGTGTAAAGAAAGATATGGAGGGTTATGTGCAATCTCTACAAGAATTTTGAGGAGGTTATTGCTAGATAAGAAAGATGCTACCTAGAGAACTCAATAAAGAATAAAAGGACTTTCTTAGAGTCTATTTACAGCTAAAAGACAAAGAAGATTCAGAGTTGTCAATGAGTTTGACTTAAATCAAGCTTTTATTTTTTGTGATCTTAGTCTTATTAATACGTCAACTACATTAAGCGCCAATGTAATTATTTTTTCCTCCTTTTAATTATCAATTCTTTTCCCTATGTTATAACGTTACATCTATAAGAAGAATAATATATATATTTTTATATGATTAATTATCATTATCGAAGCTAACAAATAATGATAAATACCATTCAATAATAGTCATGTAAATAACTATATATTATTGTTAGATCCGCAAGATATATCAAAGCACTAGTCGTAGCTAAAAATTATTGCAGATGTATTGATCATAGTTAAGACCATGATTAATATTTATTAACCATTGTCAAATATTAAAAAAGAATTCTATTTCATTTTCAAAGATCAATTTATTGTGAGACTATGATATGTAGTTGGACCTTTCTATGAGGAATTTGATCATAAATTTTAGAAATAAAGAAATCATTTTATCCCATCATTTATACCAAAAACTATCACGAATATCACGTTTTTCGTAAAGAAAACACCGTCACAAAAAGGGGGCATGTAGCGGTCAAGTTAGATATGAGTAAGACATACGATAGGATTGAACGGAATTTTCTTGAGCGTATGCTTAGTAGACTAGGCTTTGATCAGAGGGTGGTGTCTTTAATTATGCTTTGTATTTCATTAGTTATGTACTTCTTCATGCTTAAAGGTCATCAGTTTTGTTTTGTTAAGCCAGAGAAAGGTGTCTATCAAGAACTTATCTCTCTTTATCTTTTCATCCTATGACTAGAAGTCTTTAGTTGCCTTTTGTAAGCGAAGGAGGCAAGCGGGAAGATTAGGGATGTAACAGTGGTGAGGTAAGCTTCTCGAGTTAAGCACTTGTTATTTGTCTATGACATGCTTATTTTTCCAAGCCATACCGGATTTCCTCCTCAAAGAAATTGAGAGTATGTGGTGGATTTCTTTCGGAATGACTGGGACTGTAAGAAAGTTTAGTTGCTTGGTACAAAATGTACTGAAGTAAAAAGCTCCGGGGGGGGGGGGGGGGATTATGAAAGTCGAAGCAATGTTGGCGTATTTTTATTAATTCGAACTTGTTACTAAGGCTAAGTATTTTCCATGAGATGCTTTTCTCCATGCCAAGATAGGTTACAATACATCCTTCATGTGGACTAGCATTCTCACAGCATTGCCTATTCTTGAACAGGGGCTTGCGGTGGCCGATCGGCAATGGTTCTAACTTGAAGTGTGGTCCGATCCTTGGGCTCCATTATCCAATTTGTTTTAGCCAATTACACCTTGTAACCCTTTCTTAGAGACCTTTAAGTGGCTCACTTACTGAACCGATTGGATGGTGGATAGAACTTGGAGGTAATAGATCATCTCTTCTGCCCGGATGACGTTGAGCTTATTAAAACCATCCCAACTAGTCAATCTGATCTCTTTGATATCTTTGTTTGGCATTTTAATAGAAATTTCAAATTTTCTGTTAAGTTTTCTTATCATCTTGCGTTTAAGTGTCTGTAGAATGACCGCAATAGGGCAAATTAGTGTAGCTCCCCTACAGACAATTGGAATTTTATAACAAAGTTAGGTTGTTTTTGTCGATTATTATAGCTGACTTCATCATCTTTTATCACACATTACCCATTTTTTTTCTAGAAAAATGAAACTTACACTAATGTGGAAAAAAAAAAAAAACAATTTACCCCCTATATTTCTTAAAATAGAGCAAAATACCTCATGTGGCCAGCGGTGCACTACAAGAGTCCTTTTGGCACCTGATCATGATTTTTAACCAATAAAAATATTATTATATATATTAATATATTAAATATATAACTATATTTACATATATAAATGTGATATTTATAAAAATAATATATTTTTTTTCCTTTTTTTCATCTTCTTCTCCCTCGGACCACCTCTGTCTGTGTCGCCACCAGTCACCCCGCCCCCCACTCCCCTTTCCCTCCCCCCTCCCCCCTGTCGCTACCCTTGATGTGCTTTAGCGCCGCCTCCACCTTCCCCTCCCCCTCCTGCACCCATATCTGCCCCCTTCCAAACCCCTTATATTCTCCCCACTCCCCCTAGTCCTCCCTGTGGCAACCGTTGATGTGCTTTAGGCCCGCCTTCATCTCGTCCTCGTCCTCGTCCTCGTCCTCCCTCCAGCGCCACATCTGCCTCCTTCCCCAACCCCATGCCCATTCCCCTTCTCCCCTGCCGACTACCACCTCATCTTCTCCCCCCCCCCCTCCTCTCTCTTTATATATATATATATATATATATATATATTATATTTAACTTATTACATATGCATATATATTCAAATTTATTATATATAATATATATAATTTTAATTATATATTTATTTAAATTTAAACCGTTGATCTGATTAGATAAAATCTACACCGTTGATTTATTAGTCAAATTTGGATCTTAAATTGAAATCAAGATCCAATAATTTTTAAATAGAGGCATAAATGCTATTTCAAATTTTAATTTAAAAAGAAAAACCGGACGTGACATTCACCAAACATATCAGTGTTTTTTCTTTATTTCTAAAAATAAAAAATAAATTATTATTTTATTTTTCACATGATGATTTTTCGCTCCTTTCTTTTTGCTTTGTTAGGAGATTAGCAAACAAGGCTGCTCGCCTACTTGCTAAGAGTTTTGATTAGTTCGCTAGGATCCTCCCCTCGTACTTTGTCTAAAACTTTGAGGTTGATGCTCTATTTTAATTATATATTACGTGATTTTCCCCTAAAAAAAAACACGTTCTAATGAATAGCTATTTTAATCAGTTCTCATACCTTCCGTCGGGTTTGGATGGAGATTGACCACCGAATGATGTTGCACATAACCAGAAACGAAACAGTCCATTGGCAATTACGTTCGCTCAGTTACGCAAGAGCCATTTAGTTTGGAGGTTAGATTCTCACATATATCTTCTGTGAGGGTAATCAGGCAACACATTTTCTGAAAAAATACAGCATGCCACGCAAAGATATTTCCTAAAAATAAAAAGTTGATTATTTCCTATACTATAAAATAGGGTAAAATGCAATTTATCAGATATGATATATAAAATGAGCAAATATATTCCTATGAAAAGAAAATAGCAAATAATTCCCCTGTGTTTCCAAAAATGAAACAAATTATCCTCTATCAATGGTTTAGATATGGGGGTAATTTGCTTTATTTTCCAAAACACGGGGAGTAGTTTGCTATTTTATTTTTACAAGGGGTTTGTTGCTCAATTATCATAGGGGGGTAAATTGCATTTTTACCCTATAAGTTATTACAGCTTAAAGATCGTAATAAATCAGTATAATATACAATGAACAAACAAAATCAATGCGGATGCTTCAGTTTTGACTACGAATAATTAACATTTGCTATTATTTTAGCTATGGCAAAATATAGCGTTAGTTTTTAGTTGTAGCAAATGTTATGGCGTCCTTGCAAAGACAATAGCTAATAGTCGTTGTACAATCATAATTAATTTGTATCCACCATAATTTTTTACTTTTTCTCATGTAATTAACCAAAATGAAAACTCTCATTTTTTTTATAGGGATCAAAAGTGCTCGATCTAGGAAGTATCTAGAGGAATTTGACCTGATTTCCATTATTAAAGAGTATAGATGTTGGACATATGGTTCTAACATATTGTTTTGAAGTTAGAACGGACATGAGATAAGTCATGGCCATTCTCTGTCCAGCGAATGTCTGATATGTCGTGGCCACGGCTTATCTCTGCGTGACAGTTTACTTATGTGGTTCAGTATTCAACTTATACAATTTTCGGAATATTATATATACATTATACATTTTTTTATGGGAGAATGTAGATAGAAACATTAAGTTTTTTATGGAGTTTTCTATGGAAAACATGATTTGAGGCTTAGGTCCCCTAAAATCCTGCAGTCATGAAGAAGTACACCATCGGTTTGACTGCACTAAATTTCAGAAGAATCCAACATAAAGTTTGCAACACTTTGTTTCCATTATAGCTTTGCATTTGAATCAATGGCGGGAGGTTAGTAATCCTAAAGAATTTCTCTTCCACACTCTAAAATCTAACATGTATATGATGTAGTTGCTGCACCAGATATATTTGTTGTCTAGATGAATTTATATTTGACCATCTTATTTCTTACGTCAAATTGATTATGCTTAAGGAACATGCAAATCATGTTATATGAATTATATATATATTTCTTGTATTAACAAGTAATTCAATAATAATAAACTCAACGTCATACAAGTCACAAATTCATTGAAAACGCGTTAGCACGGTAGATGCGAAAATGAAATTAGAAACGTAATTTCCGCATATTTTATTTGTGAAAAGTCAGCTACACACAGTAGATGAGAAAATTAAATAAAGTTTTGTTTATTATCCTGTTGCTTTCGTAGATTCAATAATTACAAAGCTGCAGCTAACTAATTCAAGGTAGACGTTTCACGTCAATTTATATTTGCCGTGCCACTCATTATTCTCTTCGAACTGTTTCTCTGTTTCTTTTTTACTAAAAATTGGTAATAAATTTCAAATATAATGTAGGGATAATTACACTCCCTCCCATGAGATTTGGTATAACTACACGTAGACCTCCAGTGGTTTGTAAAATTACATCTAGCACCTCTGAGTTATGATTTCATCTATCAAATAAGTCTCTCCATTAATTAAAATTCACCAAATTAACTGGTTTTAACAAAAAAATCTATATTAACTCTTAATTGACTTATTACTGATTTATTGCCGGTTAAATAAATTTTTTATGACCAAATTACCGTCAAACGTCTTCATACGTTAATGTATCTGAGGACGTATATCTTCACCGTTAAAAGGGTAATTTAGTTCGAAAAAATTTATTTAACATGCAATAAATCAGTAATAAGTCAATCGAGGGTTAATATAGCTTTTTTCTAATTTTTTGTTGATATCAGTCAATTCGGTGAATTTTGACTAATGGAGAGACTTATTTGTTAGATGTAGGCAAATTTTAGGAGTGCTAGGTATAATTTTTCAAATCACAAGAAGTCTACGTATAATTACACTAAATCTCATGAGATGGGAGTGTAATTATCCCTATATAATGCAATTATTCTTTATGTAGCTACTATTCAAGGTCTAGACCGCTAGATATACGATCTTTCAGCAATTGGGAGTTGGGGATTGAACTATGAAGCAATATGTCCCTCAGTTAAGGAACGATCCATCGATTTTACTTAAAATTTTATACAAATATTTAGATGAGTTAAAATATTTAGGCGTGTAAAAAAATACAAAATAGAAACAGTGTAAAGGGTTTTTTGTTGGATCCTCATGAGAATCCGATATTTCTCAAGTCCGTTGGAGTCCATAATTTAATAAAAAAAAAAATACAAGCAACCTTCTTGTAATATTTGTAATTAAATAAATTACTTTTTTATGAACAAAAAATAGGAATTTACTTTTCTGTATTTTTCAAAATGCAATAATTTACTTCTCCTGTATTTTTTAAATTGAAGCAATTTACCTCCTAAGACAAGAAGGTAAATTGCTTCATTATGAAAAACATAGAGGGATAAATAGCTTTTTTTTTTTTGTTTTTTCATAAGAGAATAATTTGCTCATTTACAATATCATAGGGGATAAATTGCATTAAACCCACTGCCGAAAAAAAAAGAAGAAAATTCATTTAAGGCCCTATCTACATACCAGCATCGAATTTACCAAGATAAGTTAAAGGGCTTAAATGCAATTTAGTCCTAATTGCGATCATATTGGAATGAGCAAAAAAAAAATTCCTATAATAAAAAATTAGCAAATTATTCTTCCATACTTTTAAAAATAAAGCAAATTAGCCCTATATTTAGATAGAGACTAATTATTTCGCTTTTCAAAATACAGGGGATAATTTATTTTTTTAACAAGAATTTTTTACTTAATTCTCGTATCATTAGGGATAAGTTGCATTTTTCCTTGAATTAAAGTTTGATCAAGTTTAAGATTAATTGTAATAAAATAAATTGATAACAACAGAACATAAATTGAACCTATCACATAATTCGCATGTGTTTGACATGGAAGAGAGGAGAATCCTTAAGAGTGCTTACGATTGCCTCTCGTAATGAGGGCAACATGATTTTTGTCGAAGTACTGGATACGGGGGACCCACAAAATCATAATAATAATATTTTATTAAAATAAAAAATAAATGTCAACAGAGTAGGCAAAATCACAGTTCTATATAGATGGATTCTCTTAGAGCTATCGATCGTATGTGACAATCCTTGTGAGAACTAGCCCTCGAAAATGGATCAATTCTATATTGCTATCCTTTCAGTCCTGGTTATGTCCATTATATGGTTCATAAAGGTATCTTTCAATCCTGGAAGACGAACTCCTCCCTTGCCACCAGGGCCTCGAGGCTTGCCCATCCTCGGATACTTGCCGTTCTTGGGCAAGAATTTACTCCATCAGTTCGGGGATTTGGCACGCCAATATGGCCCAATCTACAAACTCTATCTTGGGAACAAACTTTGTGTCTCACCGTCCCTCGTAAAAGAAGTGGTTCGCGACCAAGACTCGATCTTTGCTGACCGTGATGCCAACATTGCAGCACTAACCGTAACCTACGGTGGAAATGACATTGCGTTTTCGCCGCACAATTCCCGATGGCGGGCCATGAGGAAAATATTTGTCCGCGAGGTGCTAAGTAGCGGCAGTCTCCAGGCATCGTACAATCTTCGAAAGGACGAGGTCAGAAAGGCCATCAGAGGCGTGTACAATAACATAGGAAAGCCGGTCCAGGTTGGTGAACTATCATTCCGAACTGAACTCAATGTAATAATGAACATGTTGTGGGGAGGCATAGTTGAAGGGGAAGAAGGCCAAAAAGTGGGAGACGAGTTCCGGGAAGTGGTCATCAAGTTTGTGGATTTGCTCGGAAAGCCAAATATTGCTGACTTTTACCCGGTCCTTGCCGGTTTGATATTCAAGGTGTAAAGAAAGAGATGGACGGTTACGTGCAGTCTCTGGACAGGATTTTTGAGGACGTCATTGCTAAATATAGGAAGATGCTATCTAGAGAAATCAAGAAAGAAGGAAAGGACTTCCTTCAAGTCTTGTTAGAGCTAAAAGAGAATGAAGATTCTGAGATGTCAATGAGCCTAACACAAATCAAGGCCTTATTTGTGGTAAGCTTAATCTTACAATTATGTTGACTAACCGATAACGCAATTATTTTTTTCTCCATTTAATCATCAAAAATTTTATTTCAAGATTATATAAACTCACACGTACCAACCACAAGAAGTAATATATTTATTTTTTTCGTTAATTATCATTATCAAAATTATAAAATGGTGATAAGTAGTAATTAATAATGGCCGTTTAAATGTTTATATTAATTGCTATATCTTTACGATAGATCAAAATGTTAGCCATAGTTAAAAATGATTGAATATCTATTCATCATAGTTAAAATTATAATAAGTTGATTAATCATGGTCAAATTCTAAAATCTTTTTAATTTTATTTTGAAAGGCCCATTTTCAATCCAATACTATTGCATACGACATTGTGTTTTCTCTGTGGAATTTGACCATAAATTTTGTCACATCTCTTTATACGAAAAATTAGTATGAAATAGGACTATCACTAAACATACTATATTTAAACAATTTTTTATCTTGTCCCGTCTTTTCGTATAAAAAAAATATTCCAAAACATCCTAATCCAAACGTATCATCATTTTATGTCTTTTTGTTAGAAAATCTATCATAATGTGTACTAATCCACTGTAAGAAAATGACTCAAGACCTAGAAAAGAAAAATCAATATCAAGTTGATTAACAAATAAAATTGTTATTGATAATCTAGATTAATACTTAACATAAAAAATTTACTTGCTAATAAATTTAGCATCAAAATATTACTTGGTAACGAATATAGAAATGGATTGGTTAAAATATATATTAAACAATATAGATTAACAACAAAAATTTTACTTGTTCATTAGTTAAATGTTAATTTTAATATCAAATTTTTTCATAACTATTAAGCAATTTTCTTATAATGGTTTTAATGTATTTTTGTTTGTCACATGAAACTAGATACAAAAACAAAATTCATTGGAAAATATTGAAACGTGAGAGTAAAAATAGGGCAAAATCCTTTTGTTAGTCACGTTAAAAATTGTCATTTTTTTTTCGTACCACAATTGTAGTATCACTTTTGGTACTATAACATAGAAAAACAAGCCTTTTTAGTCCCAAGTTTATGGCAGAGGCTAACGGTCGCTAACTCCTATTGGAAAGCCTTCTTTAATGGTACCAGAAAAGTAAAAAATTGTATTTTTGGCACCATTAAAAGAAAAAAATATATTTTAACCAACTTTTGCCACAAACTATAAGAATTTTTTTTAATCTTTTACAAAAAGGTACAAATATTCAGAAAATATTATTTTTAATATATATAATAAATAGTTCTAAAATTATAACTACTTTTATTGCAGATAATTTCTAGGATCTATTTTACTATTTTTAAAATTAAATTATTGTTTGATTAAAAAATATATTAATATTTCATCACAAACTATAAAAAGTAAAATTTATACTTTGAGTAAAAGTATTAGATAAATTTTATTTTTATTAAATAATACCTTAAGTTTCAAATTAAAATTATTTATATTTGAGATAAACAGTAGCAACTATTAATTTTTTTAAATTAAAATTTCATTTTATTTAAAAATACTTTAATTAACTTTGATCATAAACTATAAGAAATAAAATTTTATTTTTTAAAAATTAAAAATTAAAGAAATTTTATTTTAATATAAATAATAAAATAGTTTATAATTTATAATTATATTTATTTTCAATAAATTCTAACATATATTAATATTTTTAAATTATATTATTATTTATTGTAAAAATATTTTGTTAAATTTTGACCGAAAAAGTAAGAAATAAATTTTAATTTTACTTTTTGTAATTTATCTCGAATGTAAATAATTATGATTTAAAAATTAATTCATTATTTAATAAACGAAATTTATCTAATACTTTTATTCAAAAAAAATTATTTTTCATAATTTATGCTTACATATTAATATTTTTTAGACAAAATAATAATTTAATTTAAAAATAAGTAAATAGATCCAAGAAATTATCTGAACTAAAAATAATTATAATTTTAGAACTATTTATTATATATATTAAAATAAAGTTTTCCTAATATTTTTATAATTTTGTAAAAGATAAAAAACTTCTTATAGTTTGTGGCAAGAGTTGATTAAAATATATATTTTTTCTTTTAACGGTACAAAAAAAACACATTTTTTTGCTTTTTTGGTACCATTAATCCTTCCAATAGAAGTTAACAGTCGTTAACCTTTATCGTTAACTTGGGACCAAAAAGACGTGTTTTTGTGTTTATGGTACCAAAAGCGATATTCGCAACAATTTTTGGTACCAAAACCAAAAATAATTTTTTTTTTTAACAGGACTAAAAAAGAATTTTGCCCGTAAAAATAAATCCAAACAAGATAGTTTTGCTTGATATTGTCCTAGAGAACTAATTGATATTAAGGTTTAAAATTTGTTCATCAACTATTTTGGATGACAGGATATTGTAGCAGGAGGGACGGACACTACAGCAACAACGATTGAGTGGGCAATGGCCGAACTTCTAAATAATCCAAAGGCCATGGCAAATGTACAAAACGAATTATCTGAGATGGTGGGATTGAACAATGAAGTTGAAGAGTTCCATATACATAAATTGAAGTACCTAGAAGCAGTTATGAAAGAAACAATGCGCTTACATCCGGCTGTACCCCTCTTGCTCCCAAGGTCTCCAACCCAAACTTCCACAATTGGGGGATACACCGTGCCAAAAAGAACGAGGGTCTTCATAAATGTCGGGTGGATCCAAAGAGATCCTTCTATTTGGGACAGCCCATCGGAATTTAAGCCTGAGAGGTTTCTACACGAAAATGAAAAATATGATTTTAGTGGTAATAATTTCCATTATCTCCCTTTTGGATCGGGAGAAGGGTTTGTGCTGGCCTGCCCCTTGCAGAGAGAATGTTGATGTATGTACTGTCTTCACTTCTGCATTCATTTGAATGGAAGCTACCAGATGGTGAAACAGTGGATATGTCGGACAAGTTTGGACTTGTCTTGAGGAAAAGTACACCACTGCTTGCTATACCCTCGCCCAGGTTATGCGAACCAAACTTATATGCATAATTATTTCATATGTGTCTGAGTAGAATTTGTGGCCTTGTTGAATAAACCAGGGAGTTGCCATTGCTATTGGATCATCGGACTTCCTGTATGTACACATCTGTAAGTGTTGTGGTTTGAAATTTGTTTTTGATTGAATTCAAGTCATTACATGTTGAGTGAACACAAGAATCTCCGTTTAAAATCCATCGACCCTTGAATATGAACTTCTCCAGTGCAACATGTAGTACAGAATGATTAATGCTAAATGATTTTACATGAGGTGAAATGACATCGTTCTTTCACTACAAAAAAATATAGTATTAGTGATGAAATGTCGAGTGACACCACAAAATTTGAGGTGATTTTAGAAATGGCTTTTTTGGCATTTGGAATGGTTTGAAATTTAAGAAATTAATTTGAATCAGAGTTAACGATTTACGTTCTGTCATTATAGACGGCATTTCTAAAATTTAGGGATGGTTGGTAAATAACCATTCCCAACTGCAACAGATATTGTAACACATTGTTGTTGACAATTTCTAATAGTGTATTTGAATATAAAATATTCTTTTTTTTATTGAAATAAATTGGATAAGATTTGGAACGGTTATGTTTTTAAATTCCAGATATTATGGAACAATTTTTGTAATACTCATGGCTGAATTTTGGAACTGTATTTTTTGTTTTGTCATATATTTAGGAACGGTCATTGAAATTGTATAAAGCTCAATTTTTTTATATAGTATTAGGCAAGGTATGTTTTTTGTTTGGAACAGTCTCTTATAACTGTGTTAGGAATATTTTTTGGACACAATATGGTGTGTGCATGGATTTGAGTTGCAATACATTCAGGAAAGGTCAGTCCTTTTGTAGGAACACTTATTTAGAACTGTTTTAGCAATGGTGTTTGGAATGGTCTTAATTTTGAAATTTGTAACACTTTCTTTGCAATTACTAAAATCGTTCCTAATTTTTTATTTAATGTTAAAATTTTAAAAATAATTTTAAATTATATAATTATTTATTATATTTAATTATATTTATGCATTTAATTAATTGAATGACTATTAAATAATAGAATGTAATAAACATTATGAAATATGAATAATTAGGAAAAAATATTATATCTATATCTATATCTATACTATATATAAAAATATGAATTCACAAGTGTTTGTTCCCCATTGTGAAAGGACAACTGCACCCTTACTAAGTATTCCTTTAAATAATAAATAAAAAAATAGCTATAAAATAATTGAATTCTATTAAAAAATAAAAAATGATTAGTCGGCCTAGACTCCTAATTGCTCTAAACTACTTAGAGAATGAATAATATATCCAACTGAAAAAATAATATGCAAATAATATGTGAACGCAATTACTTTGCTAGAATCTTAATTATTTTAAGAATTTTTTTAATTAATATGTCACATTAAAACTTAAAATAAATAACACATGAATAATATCAAAAATATATTTTTTTCATATGATAACGACTAAATATCAAAATTTAATTGCAAAGAAATAGTATCAATCTTATTAAATCAGAAAGGTGGGTGTTGAAAATTTAGATACAGTGGATTTTGACTAATTATTTTTACCTTAATATTAATAGGTAAAAAACCCCTGTGCCTCCAAGACGTTAAGATAAAGAAAACTATAAATAATAATATAATAAATAACAAAGTTTAAAATTTTATAAAGTAGTAAATACAATTGACATAATAACAAAATTATATTTTTGGTCCTATAACTTTAGGTCGTTAGCACTTTTAGTCCTGTAACTTACTTCATTTACACATTTAATCCTTTTTTTACGAATTTAGTCCTGATCATCTTACATTTGGTCCTTTTTTGACAAATTTAGTTATGTGTTGACAATTTTGATCCCATTCACACTATAATAAATCTCATTTTTGGTCCTGTGACTATGAGTCGTTAGGACAAAAGTTGTCAATACATGACTAAATTTGCCAAAAAAGGACCAAATGTGAGATGCTTAGGACTAAAATCGTTAAAAAATGACTAAATGTGTAAATAGAGTAAGTTATAGGACTACAAATGCTAATGACCAAAGTTATAGGACCAAAAGTGTAATTTTACCTGACATAACTATAGGCCCTTATGGGACAAATAGGACTATTTTGA
The DNA here is from genome assembly GCA_034509725.1 of Sesamum angolense. Taxonomy (NCBI): domain Eukaryota; kingdom Viridiplantae; phylum Streptophyta; class Magnoliopsida; order Lamiales; family Pedaliaceae; genus Sesamum; species Sesamum angolense. The sequence goes on along the minus strand of JACGWL010000006.1, from coordinate 6,214,686 downwards.
TACATTAAAAAGATTTAGTAAATTTAAATCAAACTTTTATTAAAAATGACAAACAATTAGTATAATATCATGAATAAATTTGAAAAAAAAAACTTGAAATGAAATATGTTGATAAATAGGAATGAAAGGGAAAATATAGTGTTGCATAAATTGTTACATAAAATAATAATTTAGGGAACCAATATTATAAAATAATTTTTAAAAGTATATTTAAAAAAATAGTATATTAGCATGTTAGGTGCAGATTGAATTTCAATTGTATAATTATATTCTCCACAAATAAAATTTTTCAATCATTATAATGGATTGAAATTTTCATTGACCTCTATGTTATATTTATATAAAACAAAATTATTCTTTTACTTCTTTTTTCGTTACATTTTTAATTTGAATTAATATAAAACAAGTAGCACCACAATCCATGACTTTTTTAAAGTATTTCAAGATATATAATAAATCTATTATCAAGATCAAAATCAATTTAAATTAGAATTTTTTTATAATTAAATGGAACTAAGGGATATGATAAAGGTTAATAAAGTACTTTCTCTAAAATAAAAATATAAATTAATTTTATTTATCTATTCACAACATCATAAAAGTAACATAACAATATAAACTATTGACATGCGTAGAGGTAGAATTGAATAGTGTAGACAAAATATAAATAACGATTATATATCAATCAATTTCAAAATTATTTTAAAATAAGAAGATATTCATAATATATATATATATATATATATATATATGACATATAATTTATTATTACAAAAATAAGAAAACTCAAACTGTGAATAAACATTAAAACAATAACAATTAAAATTAAAATTTAATTAAAGTGTATACTAACACATTAGTTATAAAATAAATTTCAATTGTATAATTACATTTTCATATTAAGTAAATTAAAAAATTTTGCTAATCAATGTAGTAATAATAAAATAAATAAAAAAGAGTTAATTATGTTGAAACTAGAAATAAAAGACAATAAATAAAAAACCAGGGAGAAATATATATCTTTTAGGAATAAATTTATAAAAATAACTAAAATTGAGTATTTATAAGAATATATTTGATGTATGAAAATAAAAGCACTAATAAATTTAAATTGCTTATAAAAAAATTCAAGTATTGAATGAATCTCTTAATTGATATTTTTTTTTAGTATTACATAATCTTGAAGGTGCATTATTACTTTTATATCTATATATATGCTTTTTTATATTAATAGTAGATTAAATTGTAACACAAATATATTATTGAATAAGAAATGGATTATACCAATAGGATTCATACGAATAAGAAATAGTATGCAATAATATTTCAAAATTTAGAAATTAATAATGCATGTAACAATATTTTGGCATATTTAAAAGTTGATACTGATCAAATATAATTAGTGTATTTGTTGCGATTTTCTCATATTGCATTCCATAAGTTGAAAATTTTCTTAATTCTACCTTAGCATTTTTGTACATCTTTTGTACATTTTTCATTAATTATTGAACAAAAATGCACGCGAGAACTAATGTTGAGAAAATTTCAACTTATGAGATGCAATTGTCCCAAAAAATAATAACAAATGGGATTAAATTGAAAAATGCTCTAACATATGCAGCCAAAAATATGATTTTTTTTCCTAAATTTTATTTTAACACAAATAATAAAAAATTATTTTGAGATACTAGAGGTTAAAATAATACTAATATGTACAACTAATCTTTAAATATATAATCGTGAGAATCTTTTGAACGTTTATTCTTATTGTGAAAAAATATTCGTACACTTAATGGGGTATTCCCTTGGATTTTAATACTTCCATATATATAATATATATATATATATATATATATGAGTGATCACATAATTACATCAATATTATGTCATACTAACGTTTCACATAATATATATTTACAATCATTACAATTTGGAGTCCTTATTATTAAAATATATTAGTTTTCAATATCTCATTAAGAAAATAAATAACTCAAAAATAAAAATATAACAAAATCAATCAATTAAAAAAAAGCATAATATGAATTGGCTATTTTGCTCTTGAAAGTTACATTCCTATAGGAATTATTCCCACCACAATGTATCACAAGGACTATTGTGCACAATTTTTTTTACTTTAAATCAAGTTTTAACAAATATGAATTAATTATACAGCAAATATGGTATATTTATCATGTAACTGGTGTACAATTTAAAAAGATTACATATTAATTATATCATATTTATTGTATGATCTATTGTATTTTGACCAAATCTGGTTTAAATAAAACTTTTTTATTATACATATATACAAATTTGAGTGCTTAAATGTGAACACATCATCATTCTATGAATCTAATTTCTCCTGTTTGTTGTGGCACTAACGCCATGTCAATAACTTATAAATTTAGGGACAAAAGTGAGAAAAAAAATCTAAACTTATTAATTTACCCTCAATTATAATATGGTCAGAAGGATCAATTTGAAACATAACTAAAGTTTCAGGATGTTAACGTCAAGAAATTTGAGAAATTAAAGTGATTCTGAATAAAAACTAATAGAATCAACTATAATATTTAATTCTAACAAAGAAGAAAACTTTATTGTACTTCTAATTCCTCTAAACTACTTAGAAGATGAATGGTATATCTAACTAAAAGATAAATAAACAAATATATATATTTTATTACACTTAATATGCTAGGAAAGATCTTGAATATTTGTTTTTTTAAAAAAATGAATTACTAGAGCACAATAAAATTTAAAATGAATAGCATATAAGTAATATTGTAAATACTAATCCAAATTTTAAAAAATAAAAATATAATATAGAATAAGTATCCTCAATTTTATTATTAAAAGTATTGTTGAATAAATATAAAAAAATATTAATAATTATTTTAATTTTAAAATTGTTTTTTTCATAATATAATTGGCATATCATTTTGAGAATACTAATAAGTGTATTTTATAATTAAATCTAAAAATAGTGAGAATCTTTTTAGTGTTTATTCCTATTGTGAGAAAATATTCGTACCCATACTAGAGTATATTTTTATAATGTACTCTTACTAGGTTATATTGTTAATCTTTTATTAAATGGAATTTTTATTAAAACAATCCAAAATAATGAGCTTTGACTAATTATTTTTATTTTACTATTGAATTTTTTAATAATATTATTTTTATGTTTATATTAATTGATTTGATACAGCATAATGAAATATGATCATTAGTGAATACGAAAAATAAAATTTTAATTTTGGAAAATATTTTTTAATTTAGAAAGTGAATTACAAATAATAGAAGTAAAAGTTTTCCATAGCAATTAAAATAATTATGATTCATTTATTTTTGAAAATATAATTGTATAATACTAATGTTTCAATGAAAAACACATAAATAATATCATGAACTTAAATAATATTTTATGACTAACTATAAATAATGTATTTGTATACATGCATTGCACGTCATGCTTTCTAGTTAATATAAAATATTATTCAATTGTAAAATTTAGAAAAAAAGATAAAACCTAATCTAAACCCGCCTCATTAGCGATGTCTATATCATATTTCTGTTCGGGTAGGGCGTCTGAGGTCGGGAAGGTGCTGTGTGCATTGCGGTAGAGTATGGACGAGGTGGGGATTAGACGCGGCGATCAACGTGGTGCATCGTCTACATATCGTGAGCGGTAACACACAATCTATGTCGGAGGGAACGGGCTGGCCTGTTATTACCAGGACTGTCGCGGCGGCGTGCTGGACAGTGGTATCGTTGCAGGCTGTTTCGGCAGTGAGTCGCAGACGTAGGACCCATCAGATCGAGTCTCCAGTCCGAAGCGTCGATGTGCGCGGTCTCACCAGTGGCCGAGGTGTTGTTGTGGCAGTCGGATGTGGACCATATGGTGTGACGGGTAAGTCGCTAGGTGGCTGGGACAGCCTGTGCCTAAGAACCTATAATACTAAATAGCACGGTACCATTATTCCTTTACCGTCGGGATTGAACAGCCGCACAGCTTTGCTGCTTAGGTTATTCGCTCAATCAAAGGCCTCCTAAATTCGGCAGGGTTATTGTTTGTCCTCGAAGCATGGGCTGAATATTACGATAATCCTCCAGCGCATGTTCTAAACGTCTCTTACTAATAAATCAAATAAAATTATAGAAACTTCACCCGCAAAAAATATATTAAAAAAGATAGGGAAATGTACTATTTGTATGACTTATGCGTGACCAGGTGGTATCAGCGCCCTTTGGCCGCGCTGCTGCCGCCAATGTCGCCTTGTACTGTCGTATCTACTATGTGAGACCTAGATGGATGATCGGGAAGCGACCGAAGCTCTCGCTGCAGCTATCTCGCTCAGAGAGTTACACTGCTTGTGGCTGAGTCACCGATCCTATAGGCGAAGAATAAAAACCAATATTTACAAAATTTAATGATAAACCTTAAAAAAATAAATATAGATGTGTACTTACCTATTTCTTTCTCGTCATGGGGGTCTTAGGCGATAGACACTAGCGATTGCGCCGATAGGCACTGAGAGAAGATTCCGCATCGAGTAAGGTGAGGTTAGAGTGAGAGGACAGAGTATTCTTGCGTCGCACGGAGGTATCTTTCTCGGTGCTACCGGATCCGAATGTTCGGCCCGGTTATGTAGATTCTCGCTGCGTGGGGCTTACTCCGGAAGTCACCTACTGTGCTCCATGAGTAATGGCCTGGAGCTAGGAGCCATACCTCAGTTGGCTAGACTAATGTGCTTGACGCAAGCGTCGTGTCGTGGTGGCGAACTACGATTTTCCGATTGAATTTTGCCCGCGCCACGATGTGGAAGACTCGTGTATAGAAACTCTGTGGTGCACAATCTCACCCAAAGAAGCTCATACTACGAAAATCAGTCTCAATTAAAAATAACATTAGTAGGAATAATTAGTTAAACAGTTTATATATAAGATAATACAAAATTATATTTAACATTACCTTCATGCTCTTGAACTAGAACTGTTGGTGTTCTGGTGGCACTTGCCTCAAACATCCCCAAAGGTAGGGAAAGTGTCCTCACACACCACATTGATGTGCTCCTGGAATTTTTAGGTCAAACCTGAAAGAATGTGTTAATTAGTGGTTTCACTGTGAAAAATACTAAAACATATTCATAAACAAAGTTACCTCATGTCATCGAGGCTGATATATTGGTTAGCTAAGTTGGTGGGGGACTACCTTGTGGAGTTAGCATGGTGGGTGGAACAACCGCATGGACGGGCAGGATCAGTCGGCTGGTAATGGGCAAAATACGACGTACTATTTCAACTAGTCTCCTTCAACTGGTTGGTTTGCCGCCGCGTGGGTTTGAGACAATATGAGATGGTAGCCAGACTGGGTTTTGGTGCTCATAGAATGCTAGTCATTGCCGTACGCTTGTGCAGTTGTTAGTGTGAGAGATTGACGAGGGATATCTTGGCGGTGTCAAGGTGGCTGGGCGTGGGTCAAAAGACTAGGGGAAGGCATCGAAACTGCACTGGTGGGGACGCTATTGACGAGGCGGACTCGGTAGGCTCTGTAGCGTCATCGAGTCATCGAGAACGCGATCGCGCTCATACTATAGTAGCCGAGAGCGCACTGCGGCGTTAGCGGGCTATCTGCGTGAGCTTAGCCGAGGAGGGTGTGTATGGGTGAGTTGGGTACGGACCGTACCACTAACATAGACTATACAAATTAATAATAAATAAATGATTGGAGCAGGTTAGTTATTATGATCACGTTAGTTGTGATGAAATTATCGGGCTCAAATTTTCATAATTTTTAGAAATAGCGCTAGAAATGGAGCTAGATCCAGATGGCTTGCATAATTATGTGTTGATAATTGTTACGTTATTGTGACTTATGTGTGATTTATAATGATAATACGTGGTTCGATGTATCGCCGAATACATATTAGTCCAATTCATGTAGTATGTTTATAGTAATCGAAGTTGATTTGAGGTAGATATCGATGAGCGCATTGGTAAGAGCCTTGATGTGCAATATGGACATCACTTGATTCAATGATATATATAATAATCATAATTAATGTTAAATTATATTTACTCATTGGAAATAGTTAGTAGTTCAGCGGTAGTGTATTGTCTGCTGTCGTTGTGTTGGTGATTCATCGAGACATTATTATATAAAGATTAGTTACGCTATGTAGGTAGGGTTAAAGTCATCAATTATCCAGATGTGCGCATTATGATGTGACATGATGTTATTATGTATAATAATAGAGGGTGAGCATGTGATAGAGTCGCTGAGATTGACAAGAGGGCGATGAGTCGAGCTATGTTCGAATATTGCACCCGTGAGTATATTTGTTATATCTGAGATTTAGATAGTGTCTATGATAGCGGAGTCTATGCAGATCATATTGGGAAGTGTGTAGTTAGAGCGAGATGTGTGGTGAGTAAGTTAGTTGACATTGACTTAAGAGGTCAAGAGTAATGATGGACTCTAATTGTGAGTATACTACTTGAGTTGGATCTCATATTTGTGTTGTATTTGTGATTTGGAGTACAGTTGATTTAATGTAGATAGCTGTACATAATTACTTTTTATATTATTGATAGCAGATGTATTGCTGGTAGGCGCTCATTTGCTGTTGTTGGAGTGTTATTTGAACGGTCGGCGTCGTGGAGTGATGTGCGATTAATGTTTAGGTGTAGTGGTTGTAGCATTGACGATGCTTAAGTGGTGACGATTTGGAGTATCCAAGTGTATCTATGAGCTGGCGCCACGCTAGTGGCGTCTGAGCTGAGAGATGCTAGCAGCATGTCGAGCTGAATGTTGTTCTGATGACACTTTAGAGCATAGATGTGTTCATCAAGGATCTATTTAGCGGGATAGAGTAGTCCGTTTATAAGATGGGGACATGAGACATTTATCACGACATCAGCTGATACGAAAGAAAAGGTTCAAGGAGCCATAGATATTAGAGCACAGCTAGATCTATGATGAGATACGCTAGAATTTGAGTGGACTATGGTAATGTGTTAGAGAACGAAATATTGGCGTACGAGCGTGTAGTGGGGTTATATTAAGTCGCACATATCTACGAGATCTAGGAGAGTAGAGTTGAGTAGATAGTATTTAGCCATGCCATATGATAAGATTGGCGAGGATGGATGAATGCTGTATTTATAGAGGCTAGAGATATATGATTGCGATGAGGTGAGATTAATTACAGCGGCAATTATTAGTCTGATTGTCGCTCAATGGCCTGTAGATATATTGCAACATTATGATCTAAAATAAACAATAATTTGCAGAATTTTGACCACTCGCTCGTCGATGTGTTACAGATTGGCGCGAGTGGATAACATACATCATACGCTACGCTTGACACAGTCAGATGTCAGGTGGAGCAAAGTTCTAAGTGAAGTACACATTGGATATATCGCAGGGTAGTGTGAGTTTAAGATGTAATAGAAAAATTTAAACGAAAATTGCAGAAATTTCACAAATTATCAATAATTAAGAACACAATATGACCTAATTAAATTACACAATAATCCGAAAATTTTAATTTATGAAAAAAAATTGAAAAAAAAATTAATTTCATAAAAAGATTTAAATGTCTGTAAAAGATTCTGAAAATTTTAATATTTCATAAATTTTTCAAGAAAAATTTTCAGAACCTTTTTTCTTCAGAAATTTACTCTTGCAAAAAAATAACAGAAAATATTTGACATAAATATTTTCTGAAAAATAAATTCAAAAATACTTTTACACACAAATTTTCATAAATCAATTTCTGAAAATTGATTAAGCAAATATTTTTGAAATATTTTAAAATATATTTTCTCAATATATTTTTTGAATTTATTTTCACAATTATTTAACTAAAATAACAGAAAAAAAATAAAACCTAGAAGCGATGGAGGCAACGGAGGAGGAGAAGGCAATGACGACGAAGGACGATGGAGGAGGAGGCAGATGGTGAGGTAGGGAAGCCAAGCATCATTGCGGGGGGGAGGAAATGAAAAAAAAATCTTCTAAATGTCACTTAGAAACGGTCATGCATTTAAAATTGTTACCACGACCATTTCTAAATAAGTAAAAGTGCATCGTTTTATTTGATGTGGATTGATTATTTGACTAATTTTGGCACAGTCAGACAAAGTTTCTAAAATCGGTCCAACACACACAAAATGATGTCGTTTTATCAAAAAACGACGTTCCTTATTTAAAATCCCAAAAATATTTTCCCTTTATTATAAAAATAAAAAATAAAGAAAAAATCGTTCTGGACATATTAATAATCAGAAAAAAATTACACCATAAATTAATTAAGACCATTGAAAACATATCATTTTTTTATTATATTTATACATGTTCAGTAGATCAAGTATATTTGTATACCCAAGATTGTTAGTTTTACATAGATGTAACTAGCATCTTATACTATTATACTGGATCGCTAATCTAACCGTTAAAATTTTGATAAAATCATTAGATATGATTAAATTGACAAAATACTACCTTCGATGAAGTTTGAGACATTTTTGTTATACGGATACTGAGATATCGTATTTGATTCACAATAAACAAGATTCAAAGCAATGCAACTGTTAATCAAATCATGTGATTTTACATCCGAGCGCTACATATATCCACATATGTATAGCATTTATACGCATTTAAGTTTATAATTAATCAGGCTTGAGCTCCCAGAAAATGTTTTTCTTTATGCACTTATGCTCGCAACCGTAGCCAAGTGGGAGTGACAATTGTACTTCAACTCCAGGACTAAACTCTTCAACCCAATCACGGATCTGTTCTCCAGTGAAGCTTAAATGTGCAACCTTTCTTTCTACTCGATTCTTAGTAAATACTTTCTTATTCCTACGGTACGGATGGTCCTGGGAGAGGAATTGTCTCTGGCAGTCAAAATAGCACGCCTTCCTACCATTCTGCAAATTGAATGCACGTGTCATTCATACAAGTTGGACACCCCACAACACTAGCAATACTCTATCCAGACGTTATGCCATAAGCAGGTAAGTCGTCCATGGTCCGCATCAACACGGCGCGTGTCGTGAATGTCTCTTTCTTTGCATTGTCGTCCATCAGTAAACCCATGTGCCACAAATTCTGCAACTCCTCGATCAACAACTCCAGGTAAACATCGATGAGATGTTTCGCATTAGAAGGGCAGGGATCACCATTGCCAGGAACATATACTCAGAACTCATGCACATTCCCAGAGGAAGATTGTACGATGTAAGTATAACGGACAAATATAAATACATATGACCGTATTGCCTGTGCGGTGCGAACCTATTCGTGAACAGATCCAGTCTAACCTTACAAGGCTCTGCTGCAAAATCGGATATGTCTGGTCAAAATGCCTTCATGCCTCTGCATCAGATGGATGGCACATAGATCCATCCTCCATCTGATGGTTGGCGTGGCATGTCATTTGCTCGGCAATCGCTTTTGAAGCATCCAACCTCTATAGATGAGGGGTAAGTAACAAGTACCTAAGAATAACATATGGGGTCTTCTTATGGTTAGGATATCGCTCCTTGGTCGGCTTGTACCTAAATTCTCCACAAAACTTACAGTAGTCCAAATCAATGTCATCCTTCCAGTATAACATGCAATCATTCTTACACGCATCAATCTTCTCAACATGTAAACTCAAGTCTCTTATCAACTTCGTTCTATAGTAATTCAGGGGCAGGGTGTGGTCGTCAGGCAATTTTTTTTTAGCCCACTGCGATATTCAATCATATGTTTGCTTAGAAAAATGAGCATCGGCCTTGATATCCACTAACTCAGCAATAGATGCTAATTGAAATTGGGTGCAACCGTCCCACAACAGTTGCTCGGCAACATGCACTACATCGTAAAACTGATCTATCAACCCAAACACATAATCATAGGGGGAGCCACCTTAATATGAACTAAGCCCGACATTAGCAGGACAGGACCTTGTACCATCATCATGCTCACCATCTTGGTTATAATTAGACCAGAAAGCCGGCCTAACTACATTGAAAGCCATCCTCTACGTCCAATCCATATGCGCTGCATCACCCTAGTGCGTACCAATACCCTCCTCCACATGAGCAGCAGGAGTTTGCCCCTCCTGCGGGGAAATAGTGATGGCCTCTAAGTACTCCTTCCTCTTCTGCCATGTCTCCCGTCCAAATATCCTCCATAAAATCTTTCATGTACAAGTCAAAACTTACCTCATTTGGAGTTTTGAGAACTTCATTTTTACACTTCCGACAAGGACATTTAATTGTGTCACCTTCCATATATGTATGTTGAGACTTGACCCATTCTATAAATGCAATAACATCAATCTCAAACTCCAGAGTAAGACACGCCCTCCTCTGCAGGTTCTTCTCATACATTCATCTCTTCAACTGTCTTAATGTCACAGGGGTTTGTTTGCACAGCGGAAGACTTAACACAAACACCTGTGCGGCACTAGCGCACCGTCGCTAGTCAGCCTTCGCCCTCACACACTCTCGCTCGTGTATGAAGTGTTTAAAGTAGGATACAGTTCAACCAAGCATGCAATCAAGTTCTGCAATACGAAAACAGAAACACACAGCAATTTACGGCCGAAGCCAACCTTATATTTTATTGCTCAGCCAATCAAAATACAAGGATACCCGGATTGCACACTAGGGGAACTTGTCAACCCTACTCACTCTCAATTTCGAGTCTCAGCACTCAAAATCTCGACCTTATGCCCAATCCTACTAAAGCATATAAATACATAGCAATGCAGTTGACAACCCCAACTGCTAGGGAAAACCGACCAAAACTGCCTGCAACCGCTATGGAAAACCGTCCACAACCGCCTTGCCTGCAACTTCCCACTATTGCCATGTAGATGGGCGGTTACCAGCCTTAACCGTCCCATCACATGTCCCGCACATGTCTTATGCTTCAGCATTCGCAGCCAACCACCAAGCCTTGGCCGCTGCCGACAGTCGTCTGCCTGCTGACTGTGTGCGCGCGCTGCCGAGCCCGTCCGCGCACAGCTTGCCTGCCTGCCGAGTTTTCCGCCACATCGGGCGCATCTTGTGCCAACCGTCTGCCAGCCTGTCGAGAGCCGTCCGCGCCTGCGCGCGCCCGTGCGCACAGCCTGCCGAACGTCTCCGCACATGGGCGCGTGCTCGCCCATGCGCGCGCCCGTCTGCCGACGCTGACTACCGACGCCAGGCCTGCACGTCCCCTTGCCGCGCAGCCTGTCCGCACCACACCCGACCGTTCCTCGACCAGCCCAGCAATGTGCCATGTGCTGTGCACCAGCCCCGTGCCATGACACCAACACAAGCCAACAGACCGTCTGCCGGCTCCCGCATACGCCCGTGCCGACGCCCGTCGTCACTGGCTGCCGAGTCCAGTGCGCATGCCTGCCGCACTGAACTTTCAAGGGTCTTACAAACCACACACACACACACATATATATATATATATATATATATATAATTATAAGAATAAAATTTTAATTTGACAAAAGTACAACAAATATGATCAATTGACAAATAAAGGGTTAAAGTTGTTACCTGATCAATATAACTTCAAATATCAAAGAAAATTTGAGAGAGATTGATGAAATAGAGAGAATATAAGAAGAATGGAAGAGGATATTGAGATTAAATGGAAAGAGAGAATACATATATATATATATATATGGAGAGAGAGAGAGAGAGAGAGAGAGAGAGAGAGAAATTTGGAATGGTTCGTAGCACACAAAAATAGCCATTAATGTACAATCTTTAACGGTCTTAGGACCATATATAGGAAAGGTTTTGTATCTGATAAACTATAGCCGTCGTACTATCTTTGAAACGATTTTAGTAATGCAATATTATAAATACATGCAAACCGTTCCAAATTATAACATATGTAGACACGGTGCTTGTAACATATTCCGTTTGAAAGAAAACTCATACTCAAAATGAGTTTTGTAATATTTGTCCTGCTACGTATTAAAAGCGTCCAAATTGTACCTCATTTTAAAATAGATTTACCAACTGTCATTTTTTAGACACGAACTGTCTCATATATAGGAACAGTCTTAAGGAAACCATTCCTACCTTAAATAATGTGTTCCAAAATGAGTTTCCATTATTTACCATTACAAGTGAGGACCGATTTTAAGAACACAAATTGTAACACTTAATTTGAAATGCTTTTAGTAATGGTTTTGGCATCCCAAAACCATAAAAAAGAAGGATCATGACGTATTGATCTATTTTATCGTTCCTTAACAGTGCCAATAACCATTTCAATATGGAACAGGATTTGGAACCGTAGTCCCATCCGCCCCAAATTTCACTTTTTTTTTCTTGTAGTGTCACGGTTTTAATATTGTCAATAAAATATATTTTAAGTGACAATAATGTTTATCTTGTCACTGTATAATTATTAGTGACAAAATTATGTATAAAGTTGTTATTAAATATAATTAGTGACACATCTATAACAACAACTCAGTGACAACACAATATAGTAACAATTAGTATTTGTTGCCACTAGGTCGTCTCTATACATGTGAATGTCACTAATTGTATTTGATGACAACTTTGTACATATATTTTTCTCACTAATTCTTGCTAATAACATTTTTACAAAATAATAGTTATTATTAAATCAGAAAACTCACTAGTGTGACAAATAAGTAATCTTGTCACTAAATATAAATAATTAGTGGTAATATAATAAATTTTCGCTTTTTTTACTAATCTTTTATTCTTTTGTAGTGAAGCTAAGTACATTTTTATTGCAATTACTTAAGGGAATTTCAAAATTAGTCCCATAACTTGTAAAATCTCTCATTTTCAGTAATTCTGTCAACTTTTATTAGAAAATTGACTTCAAAGTCAATAAAAATGGTCACATGACTTACATCAAAGTCAATAAAAATGGTCACATAACTTACATGTGTTTTTTCATTAATTTTCTAACCAAGGTTGGAAAGATTAAAAGTAAGAACTTTCTAACGTTTACCTTGCCGCCTACGTACAAATCGTCTCTTCACATCGGCGCAAGGGAAGTTGAAGTCTTTAATCCACATGGATTTGCTTTTCCCAAATTTTCGTTTATGATGAGTAGCTCTTAGAATTTGATTTTGCTGTTTAATTAGAAGATTTATTTGTATAGGTAGGTAGTTGCTTTCGATATTGTTGGATTGTCAGGGACCTTCTCAATTTCAATAAATGGGTAGGGGTCTAGCCAAACTTTTCGCCGTACTGGCAGCTTTCCAATAAAAAAAAACAACTTTTTAAAATTATGGGATTATTTGCAATAATTCTGTAAATAATGGAATTAAAATTAAAGTACTAAAAATCTATATTTTTTTGATATAAAAATATTTTTTTTTCAATTTTACATTTATTTTGGGGTGAAAGATTAAATTGTAATGAATTATAAGCATTGTTACATAAAGGTAAATTGCACTTTCCCGTTTAAAACTATAGTAAATCAAATTATATATCATAGCAGACAAAATCAATGAAAAAATTTAAATTTTTACTACGGATAATTAACATTGTTTATGAATTTATCTATGGGCAAAATATTTGCCGCAATTTTTAGCTATAGTAAATATTTTAGCATCATTTCTAGATACAACCGCTAACAACCGTTACACAATCGTAGCTAATTTGTATACCCCCTACACATTTTTTACTTCTAATTATATAATTAATTAGTGTTGTGGAAATTACAATTTACAGTTAAAAAAATAAAATAAATATTCAAGCTGAGGCACATATATCTCGCTTGTTCAAAGAGATTCAAGCCCCGTGTAGCAAAATTCTCACTATTCCAGTAGTATCATTCTTTACTTGTCCTCACAAAGATACAATAGCCAGACAACATCGTACGGCTTTAACTCTGGCCAAGTAATATAGTCAAAAGCTCCACAAAAAAGAACACATTCCAACAACTAATATAACTCTCTCTTATAAAATAATTGCATATAGTATATGTGTATGTGTGTGTATCAAGACAAGTAGAATAATGTCCCTTTTACAGGTATAGAAATTCTCTACCATTTTAATATAAATTAGTTGACAATTATGTGATGAGTGGCTTGTATTGTGTATAGGCATTGTGTAATAGTGGGATGATGGTATTGAAAAAGAAAGGTTAAAAATGTTATGACCATAATCATCCTCCAACACTACTACCCTTAACATCAATGAGAGGAATATGAAGGAACATATTTTTAAATTTAAATATGAAAATACAATATATATCAATATATATACTAATAATTAGATGAAAAGTCATATTTGTTCTAGTGGAAGTATCAGAGGGAATGTATTTATATAAAACGTATAAATACAGATCATGTCGCATGAATCGTTTATATCTTGTATTAACAAGTTCTTCAATAATAATAATAACTCGATGTCATAGACGTCACGAATTCATAGAAATCAAACAACCGTGGATTAGAAACGTAATTTCCACATACTTAATTTATGAAAGTCAGCTACACAAGCCAAAATTAAATAAAGTTTTATTTATTACCCTGTTCCTTTCGTGGATCTAATTAGGATTGAAAAAATAATTAAATTATTCAATACTCAATTGATATGGATGGATAAAAATTCGTTTGAACTCGATTTGTGAAATTAAAGAATCAGAAAAGATTTACAAAGATAAATGAAACCGCGATAAAATTTAAGATTAATTGTAATAAAATTAGGCTATATTTTGTTTACTTTTCTGACAAAAAATCCAGACAGCCTTCCATAATGAGGGCGCCATGATTTTTGTCAACACACTACATAAGGGGGGCCAGAAAATAATAAGAATAATTTTGTAATAAAATAAAAAATTCTCATTGGAATAGGCAAAGTCACAGTTCTATAATAGAGGGGTTCTCTTAGAGCTATCATAATAGAAAATCCTTGTGCGAACTAACCCCTGAAAATGGATCAGTTCTATATTGCTATGCTTTCAGTCCTGGTAATGTCCATTATATGGTTCATAAAGGTATCTTTCAATCCTGGAAGACGAACTCCTCCCTTGCCACCAGGGCCCCGGGGCTTGCCCATCCTCGGATACTTGCCGTTCTTGGGCAAAAATTTACTCCATCAGTTTGGAGATTTGGCACACCAATATGGCCCAATCTACAAACTCTATCTTGGGAATAAACTCTGCATCGTGATCAACTCACCTTCCCTAGTAAAAGAAGTGGTTCGCGATCAAGACTCGATTTTTGCTGACCGTGACGCTAACGTTGCAGCACTAACTGCAACCTACGGTAGAAGCGACATAGCCTTTTCGCCACCCAATGCCCAGTGGCGGGCCATGAGAAAAATATTCGTCCGCGAGGTGCTCAGTAGCAGCAGTCTCCAGGCGTCGTACAATCTCCGGAAGGATGAGGTCAGGAAGGCCATTAGAGATGTGTACAATAACATAGGAAAGCCAATCCAGGTTGGTGAACTATCGTTCAAAACTGAACTTAATGTCATAATGAACATGTTGTGGGGTGGCATAGTTGAAGGGGAAGAAGGCCAAAGAGTGGGAGACGAGTTCCGGGAAATGGTCATCAAGCTTGTGGATTCGCTCGCAAAGCCAAATATTGCTGACTTTTATCCAGTCCTTGCCCGGTTTGATATTCAAGGTATAAAGAAAGAGATGGAGGGTTATGTGCAGTCTCTGGACAGAATATTTGAGGACGTTATTGCTGGATACAGAAAGATGTTATCTAGAGAAATCAAGAAAGAAGGAAAGAAGGACTTACTTCAAGTCTTGTTAGAGCTAAAAGAGAGAGAAGATTCGGAGATGTCAATGAGTCTAACACAAATCAAGGCCTTATTTGTGGTAAGCTTAGTCTTATAGTTATGTTGATTACAAGGAAAAAAATTTTTTTAGTCTATTAACATAGTTCTCGTTCAATTTTACCGGAAAAATATTGACACATCAGCAATTTCCGGCCAAAATGTCATCGGAGTACCTGATTGACCCATTTTTTAAAGTTAGTGTAGAAAATGTGATGATTATCATAGTTAGTGGACTAAAATTTAACGAGAACCAAGTTAATAAACTAAATTTTTTTTTCCCTGATTACAATAAGTGCTAACATAATTATTTTTTTCCTCCATTTAATCATCACAAATTTTCTTTTCAAGATTATAGACTCACACGCACCAACCACAAGAATAAAAATATTTCTTTTGTGATTAATTATCATTATCAAAAGTAAAAGATAGTGATAAATAGTATTTAATAATGGCCATGTAATATATTAATTATTATATCTTTAGGGTAGATCAAAACGTTAGCTCGTAGCCAAAAATGATTAGAGATGTATTGGTCATAGTTAAAACCATGTTTATTTGATTAATCTTGGTTAAATTTTAAAATATTTTTTTAATTTTATTGTGGTTAAACCATGTTTAGTAGATCAAAACTTTATTTTTTCAAGTCTTTTCATATAAAAAAATTATTACAAAATATCCTAATTAATTCAAACACATTTTTATTATTTTATGTCATTTTGGTGGTAAAATTACATTTTTGGTCCTGTAACTTTAGGTCGTTATCACTTTTAGTGCTGCAACTTACTTTATTTACACATTTAGTCCTGAGCATCTCACGTTTTATCCTTTTTTGGCAAATTTAGTCATGTGTTGACAATTTTGATCTCATTCATACTATAATAAATCTCATTTTTTGTCCTGTAACTATGAGTCGTTAGGACCAAAATTGTTACAGGACTAAATTTGCCAAAAAAGGACCAAATGTGAGATGCTCAGGACTAAATTCGCAAAAAAAAAAAAAGAAAAAAAGGACTAAATGAGCAAATGGAGTAAGTTTTACAAGACTAAAAGTGCTAATGACCCAAAGTTATAGGACCAAAAGAGTAATTTTACCCATTCTGTTAGAAAACCCATCAGAATGTGCACCATCCACTACAAGAAAATATATGAAAAAAAAAAAAACAACTTCGAGCTAATTAGTAAGTAAAAATTCTCATTGCTAATCTTTATTATTTAATATAAAAAAATAATTTGCTAATGAATTTAGCTACGAAAATTTACTTAATAACAAATTTAGCAACAAATTATTTAATATATATATATATATATATTAAATAATGTATATTAACAACGAGAATTTTACTTGTTAATTAGTTAAACGATGATTTAGCATCAAATATTTTCGTAGCTATTGAGCCGTTTTGTTGTAGTGATCCTAATATATTTTTCTTTGTCACATGAAACTTGATAAAAAAACAAAACTCACTTGAAAATATTGAGAATTGAGAGTAAAAATAAAACTAAACATTACCAATTTTTTTGCATTATATTAATTTTGCTTAATTGTTCTAGAGAACTAATTGATATTAAGTTTTAGAATTTGTTCATCAACTATTTTGGGTGACAGGATATTGTAGCAGGCGGGACAGACACAACAGCAACAACAATAGAGTGGGCAATGGCCGAACTTCTAAATAATCCAAAGGCCATGGCAAATGTGCAAAACGAATTATCTGAGATGGTGGGATTGAACACTGAAGTTGAAGAGTTCCATATACCTAAACTCAAGTACCTAGAGGCAGTTGTCAAAGAAACAATGCGTTTACATCCGGCTGTACCCTCCTGGTCCCAAGGTCTCCAACCCAAACTTCCACAATCGGGGGATACACCGTCCCAAAAAGAACCAGGGTCTTCATAAACGTTGGGTGGATCCAAAGAGATCCTTCTATTTGGGATAGTCCATCAGAATTTAAGCCTGAGAGGTTTCTACATGAAAATGAAAAATACGATTTCAGTGGTAATGATTTCCGTTATCTCCCTTTTGGATCCGGGAGAAGGATTTGTGCTGGCTTGCCCCTTGCGGAGAGAATGCTCATGTATTTACTGGCTTCACTTCTGCATTCATTTGAATGGAAGCTACCAGATGGTGAAACAGTCGATATGTCAGACACTTTTGGAATTGTCGTGAGGAAAAGTACACCACTGCTTGTTATACCCACGCCCAGGTTATCTGAACCAAACTTGTATTCATAATTATTTCATATTTGTGTATATAGAATTTGTGGCCTTGTTGAATAAAGCAGGAAGTTGCTGTTGCTATAAGATCATAGAACTTCCTTTACGTACACATTTGTAAGTGTTGTGTTTGATTTCCAGGAAACTCTTATTTGAATTTTGTTTTTGATTGAATTCAAGTCCATTACATGTTGAGTGAACACAAGAATCTTCGTTTTAGATCCTCCGACCCTGAAATATGATAAACTTCTCCAGTGCAATATATAATTCACAATGATTAATGCTAAATGATTATGCATGAGGTGAAATTGCAATTTTTTTCCATAAAGCGCTACAAGAAAATATGATATCGGTGACAAAATGTCAAGTGACAATTTTAATATTACTGATAAAAGTATATGCTACATGACAGTGATTTTTATTTTGTCATTGTATAATTATTAGTACAAAAACTAAATACAATTAGCAACACATCTAAAGTAACAACTCACTCAAAACACAATATAGGGAGAACTATTATTTGTTATCACTAGGTCATCGGGAAAAATACACTTTTAATCCTGTAACTTATGAAGGGTGGCATTTTTGTTCCTGTACGAATTGATTTTCGCAATTTAGTCCTATAACCTTAAAGTTTTAGCAAATTTCATCCTTTTTCGGCATTTTTAGTCCTGTAATTTAGGAGGTATTGGCATTTTTAGTCCTGTAACATAGGGGAGTTGACATTTTTGGAACTACATGAATTTATTTGCAGGACTAAAATTGCAAGTAAATCAATATTTGGCCAAAAAGAACTAAAATTGCCAAAATTAAAGTTACAAAACTAAATTGCTAAAATCAATTCGTACAGGACTAAAAATGCCAACCCCCTTAAGTTACAGGACTAAAATTGTAATTTTTTCCTAGGTCGTCATTATACATAAATGTCACTAATTGTATTTGGTGACAACTTTGTACACATTTTTCACTAATTTTTCTAATAATTTTTTTTACTAAATAATAGTAATTATTAAAATCATAAATCTCATTAGTGTGACAAAATAAATATTTGTTGTCACTGAATATCTATATATGTATCTATACTATATATAAAGGTGAATCTCTGAAGTGTTTGTTCCTCATTGGGAAAAGACACTCATACCCTTACTTAAATAATTCTTTTAATAATAAATTAAAATCAATTATAAAAGAATAAATTCTATAAAAAAATAATTTAATAGTCTTATGTTGGAATGGGTGACCAAAAGCCAATTGGATTGGTTGTTTCCCATTCGCCAATCTTTATCAAATATATTAAACTGATGAAGACGGTAGGAATTCATCAAGTTGGCAGTCAGTTTTCATTGTGCTTACCACTGACATTGAATGGGATTTCAATGTCACAGCGAAATACCCACAGACCGAAAGGATAAACCCATGGAGTTAGGCTGCGCATAGGTTTGGCGGCTATGAAACCAACTCTTGAGGGTCGGTCTGAAACGTTCCAAGTCGAGGATCTCGGGATACGGCATCGAAAGTCCTATAGAGACTTGTACTAAGTACTGCAGCCGTGTTTTGTCGGCATAAGACGTGGGTCGTCTTTGTAGTTTTAGTGGGTTAGTTGGCCAGGTAGTTGACTGACTGAACTGACTGGCGGGAATCGTCATATGGAAGCCTCTTGAGGCTTGGTCGGTATGACTCGGATACCCGATTCCGGTAGTACAGGATTAGTCCTCGGACTTGAGGAATCATGGCAGTCACGTGCATACGAAGACTATATCTTTGATATGGCAAGAGGTGACTAGCGAGGACGGTGGATTCCAAGAAAGAATTTGTCTCCTGTAAGTATTGTGACAGTGAGATCTCCTATGCGCTCTGAGATGGTTTAGATTCTTCAAGTCTATGGCCATAGCGATTGATCGAGTGAGAAGGAATTTTCTACGATGATCAGTAGAGTAAACGCATCTCGAGTATGCAACAGAGATGCCTAGTTAAGGATGGGAACCGACTCCCAATTCCATGCCCTAGACTAAGGCTGGGAGACGGTTGACAGTAAGACCGTATCCATATGAAATCGGAGCCTGAATGTTCACGCCACTATTCGCCTAGTCTCTAGTGCCATGGACTGTTGCTAGACGATCACTCATGGTAACGGGCTATTTCTGGTTATGGAATAATCAGAAAAAATTAATTAAATTTAATTTAATTAATTGTGTGGTAGCACGCCCAAGTCTAGATGAGGGTGAACCTAAAGAGTCACACACAGATCACGAAAGGTGAGGGAATTAATTTGGAATTAATTCCGGAAGAGGTGAATTAATTTAATTAGATTAAATTAATTCTGGAGAGTATAAATGATTGGATCATTTATGAGGAATAACCCATTAGATGGATAGTTCAAAATTAATTAATTGGATTAATTGAATTATGGGCTTAGCCCTTTTAAATTGAGGCATGGGGTAATTAATTAGTGGGTTGGATCTATTAATTAATTAGTAGATGGACCTACCTAATTAGTGAATTGGATTCATTAATTAGAAATGGGCTAGAAATAATTATTTAGACTAGTTATGCTTGGTTGGGCTTAATTAATTAAGTGGATTGGATTCATTTAAATAATTAAGTGTCTTTTGGACTTGTCAATATTGGATTGGATTAAATATTTACTTGACTTTCTTTGTTGGGTATTTTATTTAATTGGATTAAATATTAAGTCCAACAGGAATGGTATATGGGCTCAATTTGACTCGTTGGACAAGTAAATTGAGTTCGGTCCAAAATGCATCAAGCCCTAACCCATGTTGACATTTGGTAGGTAAAAAATAGTTGAAATTTGGCTGAAAATAATCAGCCAAATTCGTGCATAAGGTATACGGAAAGTGGAAGAGGAGTTTTGGAAAGAGGTTGAGAAAGTTGTGTAAGTTGGAAGACTAGGTTTCCTTCCATATCTCAACCTTTTCATTCCAACTCTTCAACACACAAACCCTAGCCGATTTTTTTGTTTTGACACAGAAAAAATTTCGTGCATACTCTCTCCAATAATCAGCAAAATATTCTTCTCCTCACTCTTGAAGTTTTTCTTGGTTTAGAATCAAGTGAAGAACAAAGGAGATCGAAATATACTAATTCATAGGGTAATTTCAATTCCTCTTTCCACGGATTTAATCCTTGCTAGCACAAGGATAAATCTAACTTTTTAGTGTGGTGTTGACAATATTAGAGGCCTCCTACATTGGAGTCTTGCGTAGACGAACGCCGGAGAGGAGATCTACCGAATTGCCGATTGGAGGAGAAAAATGAAAGTTAACCCTGTTTAGTTTATGCTTTCGTTTTTTCTATCAAATTCATTAGCCTAATTGCATGATTAGATCTGTGATAATTACATCAAACTCTTGGGAAAAGATCAAGGGTACACCCTTAATTGGGATTTAATTCTTGTATTTACCGTTTTTTTCATTTTTTCGCGCTTCCACCGCACTTCCCGGGCCGATCCACTTCCTTCTTCTTAATATCTCTAAACTACTTATATCTAAGTTGTTGAGAGAAATTAGAACTACTAAGTAGTCTTCGTTTTATTTAGAACTTTGTCTTTTTATAGCTAACTTTTATTTATTATGAAAAGAATAATATATGATAAAGCTCGAATGCCTTTCTTACAAATTTCTTACAAATATATATATAAATTTAAATTTTTACTAAAAGATTAATAATATAAATATATAACAATTCTGAAGTCGTCGATGATGTTCCCTTACAAAGCTTTGTAACTATTTTGAATGTAAAAAAAAACACAATTGATACCTATTAGTTCATAATATTTTAATAGTTGAGAGTTGGCCAAATAGAACATTTCTTATAAATATATATTCAAAATTTTTATTAAAAGATTAATTTAATATTTGCTTATAAAATTTAATATTACAAAATTATCATTTTAAAAAGTCATAAAAAAAAGTGATAGTAAAGAGAAAAGAAGACTCAGCCTAGTGATTAGTTTCTAAAAGGAGGCAATCATAATTAAATTTAAATAAAATATAATATTTCTTTAACTTGAGTGCGTTAATTTAATTTGTAAATCTTATATTAAAGAAGTTAAAATACTAATTAAAGCCTACATTAACAAAATTCTAATAAATATATCAAAGTGCTCATTCCATATTATTTTTTATTAGAAATTATGAAAATTATAGTTAACTACAAAATTTAATTAGAATATTATTTAATCCTCTGCATTGTTAACTTATGATTTTTAATTTAATTACCATTAAAATGACAATTTACACAAAAATCACAATATAATGTATGAGTGAACATTCTAAAATGAGCAGATAACATTTGACAATAGGAGAAATTAGACCAGTCTATCAATTCTGTAAAGCATTTCAAAATATATATCCTAAGCATAATTGAGTACGAGCTCAATATGAATTAATTTTTTAAATATTTTTCTTTAGAGTCATTTATGTGTTTTATATTTAAGTAATCTTTCTAATAATAAATTAAAATTAGATATAGGAGAATAAATTTTATAAAAAAATAATTTAATAGTTCTAATACCTCTAAATACTAGATAGGTTAGATGACAATTATATCTGAGTAGAGGAGAGGAAATTAGAACTACTAAAATTTATTTTCCTTTTAATTAGAACTTTATCTATAATTTATATTAACTAATTTTATTTTTAAAAATAATATATTAAGAAAGTATAAATGTCTTTCTTATAAATTTATTTACAAATATATATAAATTTAAAATTTTTACCAAAAATTAATATGATAATAATAAAATTCTAAACATCATTGATGATATTCCCTTACTAAAGTTGTCACAATTTTGAATTAAAAAAAGATTGATAATTCTATCAATCATAATTTAATAGTTGCTCAAAAGAAACAGAAACATTTCTTCACAAATATACAAAATCAAAATTTTTACTAAAGCTTTAATTTAATGTTTACTTATAAAATCTAATATTATAAATTGTCATTTAAACAAAAGATTGATAGCAAACTATGTACTCATGTTATTGATTAGTTTCTATAAGAGACAATTGACCTTCATTAAATTCAGATAATTAAATTATTTTCTAACTGAAGTGTATTAAGATTTAATATATATAAATTTCCTTTATAATTTAATTATTAGATGATAAGTTAGAATATTAATTAAAATATTACCAAGTAAGACTTAACTACTTTAAACAAAATTCTAAATCTACATAGTGAGTTATTCCCATAGATTAGATTATATGTACAATTAATATTAAAAGTACAACTTTGATTAGAGAATATTTGAATTGATCTTTGAACTGTTAACTTATTTATGTGATAATTTACAAAAAATCCATATGAAATGCATGAATGAACATTTTGAACTAAAGCAAAGTATAATCTGACAAGAGAAAAAATTAACACCCACAATCATATGCCGTCAAATTAAGTAAAGATATCCTCTTGATGTTTGTTCCCATATTCGAACACAAATCAAGGCTATGTAATATGTTATATAGCACTAATGTGTGGATTTCATTTTTTGAGTGATAGTACCACTCAGTCTTTTAATTTCTCGGTTTAATTTGTGTTGGGTAAGAGATTTATAACGCCGTTAATAAATCCAAAAACGTAACAATTAGAAAGTGCGTACCTCTAATAGAAATTCCGTCAAAATATTTTCCATTACCATTTTTCTTTTAATATGGCCAAAAACTGATCGCAAAGTCAACTTTATTACGCACGAACTCTCATACTAAGCTAAGCAACTATTTTTATTCTATTTAATAATTGTTATTATTTGTACTTATTAGAGAGTTAAATAAAGTATACAATGATATATTACTATAATATACATATATATATAGTAGCCGTATATGGAGGAGAATGATATTATTATTTTTAAATATTTTTCTTTAGGGTTATTTGATTAATATTACTTTTAAAATAAATGTTTATAGAACTAAAGCTTACAAAAATCTAATAAAGTACTTTCTCTAATATAAAGTTATATAATTTTTTTTTTTTTGTAAAGTAGACAAATGCGATTAAAATGGTTGAAGTAAGAGAATGATAATAGTATAGCCAATAACTAAATTTAAAATCTATCTATAATAGCTACTATTAGGCCACAAGAACAAAATATAATTATTTGGAAACTGTGGGTTTACTCAATTTGGTTTATTTCTTCTTAAAAGTAATGAAAAATTATTATATCAATCAGTATCAAAATATTTACAAATAAAAATTATATCAATAAAAGAATATAAAAAATATAAACATTTATAATAATAATATATATATATATATATCTTACTTCAAATTAGATAAAGCTATCTATAAAATTGAGAATAAGTATTGATAATAATTAAAAATTTAAAATATACAATATACTCAATAGATTTCGTAAGACATTTAAATGTATGTTTTTCAATTGTAATTATAAAAAAGATATAATTTTATGCAGTAAGAAATTTATAAAATATAACTTTTGGTTAATTAACGAAAGAATATAAGTAGTTATCAACAAATAAAAGCACTATTTTTCTATTAAATTGAAATTACGTATTAAAATTTAATTATTCAATGAGATGTCTCTCTTTTATTTATTTATACGCATCAAGTAAAATAATTTAAAGCTGTGATGATTGTTATTGGAAATGAGGATATTATATATCCTGGTTTTACCCAAATATATTATTAACAATTATTTCTGATGAAGTATACAATTTAGTAGAATAACATATTTTAATATTTTCATGATGAAATCTAATTAATATAAGTTATGTATGAACTGAAATTAATCATTTTAGTGTATGTTCAATTAAGTGAGGTATATTTTCACCCGTATCTCGGATATATGTTTTCAGTTACTACTGTACAGCGCGGTGATAGCGTTCTATATATATATATATATAATATATATAAGTTATATATATATATATATTACTCAAAAGTAAATGACGAATAGTTAAACATTTTTAAAATCTGTGTCACTTCATTGAAGATTATTATTTTTTTTTTCTCATTAATATCTTCTACTTCTTTCGGTAGATAAAACATGAAGTAGGCATTCTATTGTACTGCACAGATTGAATATAAGAATCATCAGAATAGTACAATATATTTAAGATAAAGAGTAATATGATCGAATCTTTCACAGTTCATAACTATTCGCTACTCATTCTGCTTCCTTGGATGATATAAAGTTAACTTATGCAACTTAGGCATTTGAATCGTTTCTGCCTGCGCAAATCCGTCGAGATCCTGAGGCTTTGTGAGATTGATTAAGCAATGTTATAATTGATATTCGGTCATATCAGGAATTGTCCTTTGTAGTGTTATTCCCTTTATAATATTCGATAATAGATCATTTAAAATATATTATGCAAAACACATTCTTCTCAATGTGGCATAAATCAAAAGTGTGTCGTGTATATCAGGATGTGTCCGGACCAGTGATAATATGAGTTCTGATTAAGATGTATTATGTTATTTTGATCGCACATATGCATCTGATGCACTCCGAGTATTTGCGTTTCAGTGTTTGATATTTAGGTGAGCTGCACACGGTCTCATACGCCGTCACAGTAAAGCACCTCTGAGACTACCCAATCTCGAGATCTATTTCTCGTTTCGTCAATCGTGTGGACGTTCGTCAACCTTGGCTCTTCTCATAGGTTCTGCGTGGCCGGCCTAATTCTTAGTTGATATGCGTTCACTATTCTACGATAAGGCGATGTATTTCTGCCAGGTGTGGAATGAGCAACCTCGTAATTGTGGCAGTTCAAGCATGTGTTAAGTGCCTTGGGTCACGGTATCGACTTTTGGGTGCACAGATAGATGCACCTCTATTGTTCATAGTGTCTTTCCAATTGATACAAAACTGGACACCCCCATTAACACCAGTGTACTCTTCGAGCCATCTCATAAGTGGGTGGGGAATAATCGTTTCGAGCCTGATGCCACATCATAACTCTATTTGGGGTGGGTGAGCATCGTGAATGTCTCGTTCCTTCGCAACTCTGTATTCTTCTTAAACGGTCCCCGCGTCAGGGCCAGTTTATGCCTGACTAGAGACTGTCAAGTCTATAGGAAGTAAAACCCCATATCAGGAGCCCATAAGAGTTGATACTAAAGTCATACTTGACGCAATGTGCCTCATGCACTGTCTTTCCATACTGATTATCTTTTCTTGCGAACTTAGTTTATAGTTTGAATTTGACAACCTTTGTCAAACCGCAATGGGGTCTGAACGCCACCAATAGTTAGTTGAGGAGCTATAGACTTTCTTAAAATCTCAGTTCTATCTGTCGCCTAGTGCCACGTACATCTGAATCAATATTCGGTCTGTGGTCGAGGAGTCTCAATAGTAACCTTTTCGCCTGATCGTCCGCATGATTCTGCGGAGAGCTTTCTTCCTCATCTTGGGAGCATAATACAGATCCAAACGCGTCTTGAAGATTAGGTTACGTTTCAATAGTTGACATCAAAATGAGCTGCCCACTCATTTAGTTGATTAATGATTGTGGGACTTTGTTGCAATTGTATGAAAATTACAGGAGAACAAAAACGTAAAGTCAAATGAATATTTGCTCTTTTACATTTAATTCAATATTATAAAATGAAAAAAAAAAAAAACTGCTCAATAGATTACAAGATAATCTATTTGGCTATTGTGGCTAATAACATATTTAATCATAAGAGTCCTTTATTTAGTATATTATTAAATCAAAGTATGTGATTAAGAAATTAATTGCAAAAATAAATTTCAACTATTCATATTAACAAAATCAAGAGAAAATCATATTTCTTGTCACATTTTGCGAATTTCAGATCCTATTATTATGATTTTCTGAAAAAATTGGCAAAGCTTCGATCTAGTGAGGTATGTGTTTTTTTCAATGTTTATCTCTTGCACTAGCTTTTGGTGTAGCAGCTATATTGTCGCTACTGATCCATCGACTTCTCTTCCGTTTTTCTCAATAATAAAGGAATATTATTGACAATGTATAAAAATAGTTAGGAGAGAACTGAACACTGGCTAAACTAGTATTACACATTGAATATTAAGTTTTTTGTAAACTCCTGGTGAATGTAAATGTTGTGAAAACAATCACACAGCAGTGGAAGTTAGAGATATTTTTATAGAGTGTGAACGGGAAAAATGCTAGCAACTCCTTTAAGTTTTAGCTCCAGTGCGCTATTCATGGGTGCCATAAAAATGTATGTGGCGAAACTAAAGAATGAGAAGAGTTTCAAATTTAACGAGAACACAATAAGAGGAAAATCATAGTAGAAATAACCAAATTATTGTATTAACTGAGATTGATAGTAAAGATGAGTGCCAAATGAGAGACCAAAAATATCTACAGTGCACTTTTTTTTTTTATTACACCTAGACACGTCAATTAAGGCTCTCACGACACTCTATCACATTCTATTAGAACTCTCTTGAAGAACATTTAATTCACTCTCTCCAATAATAGTGTGTATCAGTCTCGTGTGAGTGTGTGAGAGAGAGTCTTTAATAGCACTGCACTTCTTTATGGTCCCAAAATCTTTGGGGTTGCTTTTTCCAAATTAAACGTTGAGTTTCTTTACAATTATAATTTCTATATGTTATATTTATTCTATTAGTACCAATGTAAATACGGTTTTGGTATGAGTGCCATTATAACTATGGATAGTTAAGGTGCGGTGTTGATACTTGACTCAATTGAAGACCATATTTACTGATATTAGTTCCTTAATATACTGTAATTCTTCTTTACATTTTATTGTACCTAATAATCATTACGATTATATCTTCAATTAAAAATGAATTTCTACCAAATTAATTATGCTCCAAGTTGGGGTGACTATGTCTGGAGACACATTCTACATGGTGCAAGGATATATGTGAGAGACGACTTTCTACATTAGAATTTAGGATTTTTATAAAAAGAGTACTTATAAATAGTCCTCAAATAAATATTTCTAGTGAAAATACGTGACCAGTTTTATTTTCGTATAGAACTTAATTTGATTTCATGTAATTGGAGAGAACGATATAGTATGAGACGGCCGTATACA
This sequence comes from Sesamum angolense, assembly GCA_034509725.1. Classification (NCBI taxonomy): domain Eukaryota; kingdom Viridiplantae; phylum Streptophyta; class Magnoliopsida; order Lamiales; family Pedaliaceae; genus Sesamum; species Sesamum angolense. The sequence continues at coordinate 6,186,630 of JACGWL010000006.1, read as the reverse complement.
ATAATCAGACAACTCATGATCTTATATCACTATCCTTAGTACTTATCAAACCATTAGTGAAGAGTTCAGTATTATTTGTGAGTATATCTAGTATAAAATACAAATATATCTCTCTCGCTTCTCTTATTTTTAAATCAAATGGAAAATATCACAGGTCGGACTCGAGCTCGTGGGGCGAAGGAAAAACGAGCAGCTGCAGAAAAATAATTATTCAGTATTATTTTATCATATGCTCAAGTTAAACGAGTCATGTGATGAAAGTGAAAATGTAAAAAAAACAATATATGTCAATTTAGAGAAAACACGAGCTGTAAGGATAAATAAGAAATATTTGGCTACTCTTCGTTAGTGAGAGTTTTCGTCTGCACATTCATGTATATTGGTCACTTTATTTGTTTCACAATCTCTCGTATATAGTTATTTATCTATTGGATTTAATTCTTATAGTCAAATGTAATGACTCTTTCCTGCGTCTTATTAATGGTAAAGGCTAATTGTCCATACTCTAACTAGGTGGTCGTACAATGTGTGAATAATAAGTCATAATACTATTTTTCTCGAAGTAAATTTTTAGTAACACTCGTTAACGAACTTATAGACTGAGGACAGTCCGTGAGTTACACGACCGGAGATAATTGATAATAACCGAATATAAATATTGCTCTTGGAAAAGATGATGTGAGGAGCGTAATCAATTACAATTCGTAAATCTTCGTCAAAGTTCCAAAAAGAAGATTATGGACAGTCAACATTGAATAAGTTATACTCCGAAAGAAGCACTAAAAAATTAATAGGAAGCAGTTACAAATAAAAGAATTCATTAACATATATACATTCTCTCCACATGTCGCTAAATTAGTGACTTACTTCTCTAATGAATTGAAATTCGGGGGTGATTTAAATAAATGTGATTATAGCGAGCCGGACTGGGAGAAGGGTAGATGTATTACTAGATACCCACAATTATGATTCTTAGAGTGAGACATATAAGCAAAGAGTATACAATACCTGGGCAAAAGTTACTTTTTTTTTTATTTTCCCTCTTGCCTTGCTATTCGTGTGACGGGAACCTTATAATGGAAGCTGGCGTAATTTATTTTATTTATATATCCATGACCAACTGTTTCAATGGGCAATCTTTCGTGACACACTGCGAGGATAGCATAATATGTATTACATCATATGCTAAATCCTCACTAACTTCTTCGCTTACGCGATACATATAAGTAGAATTGAGAAATAAATCACATAATTAAGAAAGATATTCTTACTCGAAACCAAAAACAATCCCTCACGAGATACTTATGGTGGAGAATGACGAACAATAATGGATTCTTTCCTACTATATACAACGTACCCTCCATTTTAGCCTTGTGTATTGCTTACCGAAACTCTTTCACTCTTTGGCGAGTCTAATATTTCTCTCCTAGCATATACTCCAATATGAATGCACAAGGAGGTGCGTACATTGCCATTATATATGTTCATTTATGTGCGTGGGTGTCTGCTGAGTTGGATAGTTCACACACAATATTCTTCTTACATTAATTACAAAATTTGGAAGCTATTATCGAGGGAGGATTATTTCTAAAGTAAAAATCGGGAGATGTCCATTTATCAGATTACTAAAACTCTCACTGGGTATGAATTACCATATCTATTGACCTATCGGATTTACCTTCACACCAGAGTAAATAAAGTGTACCCTTTGTATTTGACGCAAAATGTTTGTTAAGATTCCATGCTTTCACGTGAATAATATATTAGGATCACGCAGTATCTCGTGACCGACAGAAGGGTGGATTTGTTAGTGTGGCGATGATTGGCTGGATTCGTTGTGGATTACGAGAGCAAGGGTTCCATGTATAAGATGATTAAAATGTCTCGTGAGAGACGATTCTTTGATGACGAGGCCATTCCTCATAGAGTATGGGAGCAAGTTCCTTTTGTGTGGATAAATGGCTGAACTCTTGCGTGGCGAATAATCTTTTCAGAGGTACTTAATCCTCGATATAACTATCTACACTTCCAGTTCTCTTCTTGCTGTGCCTTTTCTCATGCACGTGTCCGGATTGCGAAGGCACTGCCAAACATTGCTCAAGTCATTACCGTCTGGAGAGGCTTACTTATCTTATAGTTTAAGGGGGCTTTATATCTCTTTGTTGGTTTCACACTGCTTTTTGTGTTGTTTTGTCTGGTTCAATAATACGGTCTGATGAGTGTCCGTCCGCCCATATGCGAGTATTACTATCTTACAGAAGAATTTGTCTCGTGCCATGCTGTAGCACGATGTTTATTTTACGGAAACCTAATATAAACACAGTATGTGAGCATACAAATGTAACATATCTCAGGCCCATAATAGATCAATTACTTGTTGTTGTATCTTAGATAGTTAAGAACCAACGTACTTATTAGGGTTGCCCCAGCTAAAAATTATATATATCTTAAATTATAAGATAAGTAATATACAAAGTAGAGAGCAGGTGACGAGGGATGACGTGATAACACACACACAACTCTTTCTGTTGGTGTATATGGAAAATGGAGAGAAATTAGGAGGCGTATTAAATACTATTTATTCCTCACGTTTGAGAGACGAATTTTTCTCTCTACTGTATATATTTAAGATAGAGTGTGTTGGTGATATATTAGTCTTTCACTAGTAATATTTTTGTGTGAGAGTAGAGAGGAGAGTTGATGTTACGTCTTAGATACGTCATCATTGTATCTCACTTCTTGCCTTCACGAGTGAAGAGGAGGAGATTCTGCGAGGACTATTTAGCTATATCGCATTATTTAATTTTACATGACGATTATAGTCGCAATATCAGCATATAATAAGTTAATGTAGTTTGTTTAATTAAAGTATTGACGCATGAGTTGGACGAGTGTGAGAGGATATTATGAGATAAGAAAAGAGGACTAAAACTACACATTAGTAACATCTCCATGGTTGTTTCCGAACTGAGAGAGGATATGACTTCAAGTGAGTATTTATTATCCAGTTATGTTCCCGTCACACGGCAGACTATGGATGAAATTATATGTCCATCCATTGTATATAGTTTCACATATAATATCAGGTTCATATTTTTAGTAGATATTTCTATGGATGTTAGGTATGTAGTATCGATGCACGTCGTGTAATAATGTAGCGTGTGAAGTGAGAATGTATAATGCTGTTCACAGAGTATCTACATACACACCTTACACTTTTGTATCATGTTGGTGCTACTACTCATCTTAATTTCTAACTTAAGCAGTATATTTCCAACCAATAGTCTTATCCACTCTTTTTTAAAACTTAGTTTAAGACTTTCTATAAGAGCTAAAAGTTTCAGAAAAATTAATTTTGTAATATCCCATCTGTAACTTTATATTCTGATTAAATGTAATGTTAACTATGAACTTAAAGTTTCTACTAACTAATTAACTAAATTAACTAATGAATCTTCAATAGAAATTTCAAACGCATAAATCTCTCGGTGTTAACACATATGAGTTACACTGAGTAGCATTAGAAAGCTTTCTCAGACCTAACTAAGAGCTCAAATTGTGAAATTTGAAAAACCAATTAACTATCATTGACCTAGGCATAAGCTAATCTATTTATTACAAACTTATGTATTCGTGAGTGAGATTATTTGTGAGGAAAGCCACTTGCCATCAATGCAGTACTATAGCAACTTTGAGATTTCCCAAATTTTATGTAATTATAAATTATCAATTTAGGATTATTCTTTTATTAAATTAAAGTTTGTCAATGTTAATATTAATACGATTATGATATGATCATATGTAGTAGAGTATCGCCCAATGCTACATTTGGACGAAGTATGTAGAAAATGAGAGTCAGAAGAGATCAACTTCCCAACATGGGCAATATATGCAATTCAATTTAACCATCACTCTGTTAGTGGATACTAAAGAGTTTGTTAAAAATGCGCTGTGACTTTCAATAATTAGAAATATTCCGTGACTAATGTTTCGTCGCCTTCTAAGTGTGAACTGTGAATTATTTTATAATTTTTGTGTTTCTCGGAATATATTTGACTATCTGTATTATAAATTATTCTTTTAAATACTATTTTAATTTTGTGATTAAACTATCTGATTTATGTTTTTGCAAGTTATATAACTTTTGTTTAATTATATGAGTATCTATGAGCTTTATATTTAGAAGTTGAGAAATTATGGATTATTACAAATTTGAGAGACAAGATATGAGACAATTGTGTAAATTCACAATAATAAACTAATTTTGTGCATATAGAATTTTAATAAAACGATAATAATTATTGAAAAATTTACAAACGAATTGAAGTCTCCGTGGATGGCAAATGTCGATATGCAACCACTAAAACCAGCAATTTGTTAAGAATTTGCAAATGAATATTTTATGTCTTAGCATGAGAGAAATCAATCGTTGACAAAATGGATAAAATAAAAATATAGTCGGCAAATTTTTCTCGCAACGGAACTACTTCGTAATTAACCGATTTGTCGTTGCAAAATTTTGAAAAGAATTTCAGTTTGCAGTTGTGTATCGAAGCAAAGTTCAATGCATACCAAATGAGTTTTCACAAAGAGCTGCAAAGTAAGCGAGAGCCAAATATTTTGCACAAAAGCGATATTTGCCCGCAGCAATTTGTCAGCCGTTTGAAATTTGCCAACGACACCGAATAAAATACTATAACGTAGAGCGCATATCAGATATATTAGTACTTATTATTAGCTCTTTATACATTACCAACCAGTGTATCGAGTGTATGCAAATGAATCCTGTGGCAACAGTCGTATTGCCACATAGGGGGTATATTTTTATTATACTGAAAAATCGTGCGCAAACTTGTCACATTCTTGCTAAAGGCAGAACTCTCTGGTGATTGAATTTAATTTTTGATAGTGTATCACTGTAGCCTGAGAATCGGAGTGGGACTCAAATGTGACCTATGAAACTCTAGAGAGATAACTTGTGGTACTATGCTTTCAAATGACTTGAATAACCTTGAAATAATTAATCAAAAAATTAGAAAAGGGTACACTATATAGAAATCAATGCCCAATAAGTGAAAACATTTAAGTCCGTGATTTATCAAAGACTAAAAAAAAGGATAACAAATGAATTCACAGATGTTATATGTGTCACACAAGTTGTGAGCTCGCATAAAAAATAATCACACAAATTGTGATATACGATATGAACTTAATGAGGTTTAGATCAAAGGAGTGTGTAAAAGAGTCTAGTATTACTCTAGTCAGGAGATTTCTGATACAGAGTTATTTTAATATTGACTTAATATAAGAGCTCATGCCCGTAATGAATGATTGTTGAAACTATCTGCATCACTATAACTATATATCAATTTATTTTATATTATTGTACTTAAGATATAGTAATAGTAGGAAGTCTATAAACTGGTAGTAATTATATCATTTAATTCCCATTATAGTTATCGACACATGTCCAATCAATAACTAAATTGAGGAGTAATGTGTGTAACTGATATAATAATAGAATGACATAGATCTTTTATGATCTCTACTCTCCATTTGCTAGTGTGGCAAAGTCTGGTGATTATGTTTAATTATGCCAAATTATTAACTATTGCACTATTTTGCGATAAAAAAGTGGAATTGGATCGTAATCAGTCAAATTAATCTATATATTATAGAATCTGTGTGAACTCATGTGTGACTCGTAGGAGCCTCTCTTGATCTGTGCTGCTTTGTCCATATGCTTCTCTCGTCTTCACCACATTGAATTTGGTGTTTGGTTCAACCTCGTGATTAAACTACCAAAAAAGAATATCGGTTTGTTAGTTCAGAAATTCATGGTCAAATCAATACCCACCGTTCTTTGTTGCCTTACTCCTCCGACCTTTGTGCGCTTCGTTAAATATTGGAGATATGTGGTTACCGAGTCAATCTCTCTCGTCGACCTTTTGTGCTCAGAATGTAATTCGCGTTTCAAAAATCTCTCATTTCTCTCATATCTCCTTTGAATATGACAATCCACTCTGTGCGCATAGAACCGCACGAGTGAGAGAAAACTCACATCGGAACCGACCGCACACGCCTTTCGCCTTCTCACAACAAATACAAAATTCTTAAAAGATTCCTCTGTGAGTTGTGAGACACCACAGACGAGTACTAGACTGCCCCAGTGATCTTTATCTTTATCCTATCAGTCCCCTCTCAATGGATATATAATCCCATCGCACCAATAAGACTCGCATAATATAGCATTCTCAAAGCATAAGACCGGGGTAACAAACTACTTACACCAGTATTCTTATACCAGGTGAAATGAGGTATTAGAGACTTAGAATATTACGATGTCATTGTAACTACTCCTATATTACCATGAACAATCAGAATATTCTTGTGAACCTAACTCCAACTGCACAATGGAACACGCATTATGTCTTTATGCATCAATCGGTACAATAGGCAGCTTTTGACCACTCCTCGTGCGCCCAGCTAGAGGTCGTAAGGACAGAAAGG
>JACGWL010000006.1:5967098-6180111 GCA_034509725.1 Sesamum angolense | reverse complement strand
GTCATTTCCGTTGTAGCTGCCAACGTGCAGCAATAGTGCTGTCACGGTTGGCGAAAATTGTGTCTTGATCGCGGACGATTTCTTTTATGAGGGATGGCGAGCTGATCACAGTGCAGAGTTTGGATCCCAGCCAGAGCTTGTAGATTGGACCATATTGGCGGGCTAGTTCAGTGAACTGAATATGCATATCGGTGCGAAGAAAAGGCCAGAAGCCCACAATTGGCAAGCCCCGTGGTCCCGGCGGCGTGGGGGCTGTTTTGTTGCCGGACTTGATAAACAGCATGAACAGGCACCAGAAGATGGGCAGTGAAATTAGTATCAGAAGTGGTGCTGAAAGTGGTAAAGAATCACTTAAAGAAACCATGTTTCTTGAGGTATAGAGCAATTGATGTATATGATGTGTGTATTAGTTTTGCACCAAGTTGGTCATATATATACTAGTAATTTGTAGACACTTTATCTGTGTGTAATCAATTTTAAATTTAAATACTATAATTGTTATTTTTAACATATATATATATATATATATATTAGTTAATAAAATATAGATAATGGGAAACCTAAAATTTTTAATTTTTAATCCTAAAATATATTTTATATATATTCGATAACCAAATCTTAAGAAGATATATAGGGAATATATGGACAAGATAGGAATTATATGAAATAGTACTATTATGCACCAAGTTGGTCATATATATAATGCGAATTCTAAAATTTTTTAATTTATACTTTTTGGTAAATTGAAAACTCGACCAAAGAATTCTTCCAAGAAAAATTACGAAGTTGGTCCTACGGATATGGCTATTTTAATAAGGGTGGCGAAAACATGATTTGCCATTGTAAATTTACATTTTGTCGTAACTCTTATAGTGGAAAAATTAGTTTTTAAAATTAATTTTATTTAATTGAAATTAATAATAATTATTTACAATGTTTTTAGCCAGAATTCATTATTATTGTAGCTAATAGTAATTTTTTATAATGTACCCAACAAGAAATCCAAAATCTAGCCTTCAAACAATCAAAAACTTTAACTAAAAAAGATTCCGATGTCTTTTCTCTCTGCCCTTTGCATTCTCCAAAATCTAGTATTCCTCTACCACCACCTAAACCACGTGATCAATTATCAATTCATACAAGAGTAAAAGGTTATACAAAAATCAGTTCACTTTTATTTTCCAACTTGGCTACGCAGTTCTGATGAAGAACATGAGATCGTGCAGCGGAGGAACATCGTTGAGCATGAAGATGAGATTCCAGTATTAAGAATATCAAAAGAGTCTATGGAGGCGATAAGGAAACCTTGGAGACAATCACTTATTATTGTGACTACCGGAAATCAAGAATTCAGTCCTCGTTAAAATTCGCACTTCAGAAGATCTGGAATACACAAGCTTCTATCACTATAACAGATTTGGGTTTAGGATGCTATATTTTGCGCTTTAGTAATCCGGAGGACTACTTCATTGCTTTGCCTGGAGGACCATGGTTTTATCAAAATTGATACCTTGTTATATCTCAATGGCTCCCTAATTTCAGACCATCGAAGGCTTCTTTCGAAAATATGGTTACATGGATACAGCTACCAGAACTACCTATAGAATAGCAAAGCTTGTGGGTAGACCTATAAAAGTTGATTATCAAGAGGAAGGTATTCTGATGAAGGAAACATATCTCAAGAGCATACGAAATCAGTTCCCTTTCAAGTATTTCCCTCTAAAGATGGCTCCATCCCAGATTCACCTTACCTCCCAAAATTAGGAAACTATCAGGAACCACAGACAAATCCCACGCAAGCTCAGAACCACACCAACCTCACCCCAACTACCCAAATTTGATAACTCATATCTAGAATCAAAGCGAACCTCAGTCCCAAACGACCATCCTACCGCTATCCCCACTGATGAATTTGAGAAGCAACCCACCTCGCCAACCCAGGGCTCCCCCCAGATCCCTCCTGGCTTCAAGCAATGTTTTGAGTTTAAGGCAACCAACAAATACAAACCAGGAAGAAGAACAAGAAACTCAGACACAATCAGAAGCAGCGTCCATGTTACATGGAAATCTAAGGGCAAGGAACAACATTATCACACTGGAGCAGTACGAGTTTATAATCCAACCTTTTCATGTGGTGCCACCTGTGTTTATAAACCCCCCTCAAAACCCAAGAGTCATTATAAATATAAGCCAAGAAAAGGATTCGTTTGCGAGGGAAAGGGAGAGGGAGATTCAATATCATGTCTTAATCTTTCCAATGCCAAGAGGAAACACAGTTGCTCAGCAGAACTTAGTCAGCAAAACCGGCATGCAACGGAGAACAGAGTGAGGATCAATGTGTTTGTGCCGGTGGCTCCAGCCCCAATATTACCTTTAACGAAGATACTTGTTTGGACCTGTAGGGGAGCAACGAGACCAGAATTCATAAATATCGCTATATCTCTGATGAATCGCTATTCTCCAACTATTTTTGTAGTGCTTGATACGCGCATGCAAAGTGAAAGATCACAGGCTAATATACGTGGACTCAACTTTGATAGCTTTTCTGTAGCAGGTTCAGTTGGTCTCTCGAGTGGATCTTGTGGAATTCAAACTGTATGGCAAGCATAATAAGAACGTCGGTTAGAATTCTGCATGTGGAAGCTATACAACTCGAGGAGGAGAACCCCCGTTCATGCTAACCGCAGTTCATAATCACCCTTAGCAGCATCGTTAATCCTAGGTGTGGACTGATCGATCTTATTAACTTAGCTCCATCCATAAATTCCAAATGGCTAGTAGTTGGTGATTTTAACAATACTTTACACAAAAAAGAAAAAATTGGGGGAGGTCCACTTATAATAGAACAAAAAATTTCAAAAATGCGTGGTTGCATGTAATTTAATTGATTTGCGATTCACGGGACACAAATTCACTTGGTCTAATAGAAGAGCTGGGTCGAGTTTCATATGTGAAAGATTAGATCGTACTTTTGCTAATCAAGAGTTTTTGCATGCATTCCCACATTCACGAGTATATCACTTAGTGGCTCCAACGTCGGACCATTCGCCTATTATGTTCGAATCTAAGAGAGAATGTCGTAGGGATTTCATTTTTAGATATTAAAACTTATGGACCCATTATGAAAGTTACAAGAACTTGCTAAAAGACGTATGGGAAAATCACTGGAATAATGATGCCTCTTTAGATTTTATTTGTAAATTTAAAATTTAGCTGTTAAATCTTTAGAATGAAAAAACCGCACTATTGGTAATATTAAAAAACGTGTTGAAGATACAAGATCTAGATTAGTTGTAGTATTAAATCAAATTTCTTATGGACCTAATGATTATTTGCTACAGGAAGAGATAGAATTAAGGAAAACACTTCTAAATCACCTACAATTAGAAAGCATATATGGGCAGCAAAGAGCTAAAATCAAGTGGTTTATGGAGCGCGACTCAAACACAAAATTCTTTCAAGCTTTTGATAATAATAGGAAAAGGTGCAACTTCATTCAGGGTATAAAAGAGCTTAAATAGTGAGATGGTATACTCAACAGAAGTAATTTTGGAAAAAAATTTGGAATACTATAGTAACATATTTAAAAGTTGTGATCGTATTATAGACTACAATTTGTTTAACACTAATTATAAGCTTAATCAAGAGGAACAAAACTCTGTTAATGTTGAAATCACAGAGCTGAAAATATGGAATGCGGTTAATATAATTGGGTCTAATAAGGCTCCTGTCCGAATAGTTATAATAGTCATTTTTATAAGAATTTTTGCCAATTATAAAAGAATCAATAATATCTTTAGTCAGGAATTTTTTTAATATAGGAAACTTGTTCCCAAGCATTAATCACACTAGAATAATTTTTATTCCGAAGAAATATAATACTCAAGCAATGAAACATTACAAACCAATAAGTCTGTGTAATGTGGTCTATAAATATTTTCAAATATTTTAGTCAATAAACTTAGATATTTTATGAGTAAACTGGTACCCCTTTTCAGAATGCTTTTGCCCCCAAATGAAATATAAATCATAATCTCCTAATGGCACATGAAATACTTCACTTCATGAGATGTAAGAAAAATATTAAATTTAAAAATTGTTTTATAGGTACTAAACTCGACCTAGAAAAGGCTTACATTATATTAGAATGGTCTTGTATTAGAATGGCTTAAAAAAAATATAATATTCCAGAGATGCTGATTCAATGCATTATGCCTTGCATGCATTACCTCGATTTTGTTTTCTTTAAACATAAATGGCAAAATTTCTAAGTTTTTCAAGTCCGAAAGAGGAATTAGACAAGGAGACACTTTGTCTCCGTATACTTTATCCTATGTAGATACCCCCAGAAGTAATAAACAAAATTAGATCAATCCCAATTTTTCCAGATAATGCAGATTTAGTTAAGTGGGCATGGGATACAAGTGGTTTATTTTCTCTCACGTCGGTGTATATAAAGCTTTTTTTATGATAAATTATAAGATAATTGGCACTACACTACCATGGAATAGTCTTCGGAATATCCACACCTTACAAAAAATAAAATTCTTTGGGTGGATGCTTGTCCATGAAGCCTTGCAAACACGAGTAAAACTTGAACAGAAAAAAATAATAAATGATGCTTCATGCACGCGTTGTAAAACTGAGTATGAAAATCAAAACAGCCTCCTATCATGTTGTCCTACGTTCCAACAGATATTTCAGACTACGCATGTTAACCTTGATAACTCAAATGTCATTTCAGTTCTAAATGCAGTTAAGAGCCATTCATCATTACAAATGCATATTCTTCATGCATGTTGGTTTATCTGGAAGATGATAAACAAATTCATTTCTGAAAATAAAATGCTTAATTGTGTACATGCACTTGTTGCTATTCGAAGTCTGAACAACTTTTTTGCTAATCATATAAAACAAAGACAAGAATGCATAGTCTCTGTCAAATGAACCTCATCAAATCATGTAGAATTAATTGTTTTACATGAGGCTGGGCGCTATGTGTATGGCTTAGATCACTGATACATTATGTTCGTCAATCATGTGGACTAAAATCCATCGAGAAAAATCCTACAGTAATATATGAAATGCGACAAAACCAAGCGCATATCACCAAAATTTTTCTCCATTCATGAGCTTCAAGTGGAAGGCAAAGTTGATGTTAAACAGATTCCATCAAGTTATATCAACTGGTACACAATACTGGCATGCTACACCTACAGGATATCTACTTACATTGAGGGGGAGATTATACAACTGTACTCTTTTCCTTTGCCTTCGTTTATAGCCCATTGGGTTTTTCCAGGCAGAATTTTTAACGAGAAATGATATATATGATAAGAGGTATGCATTCAAGGGGGAGCATTGTGAGTATATGCATATATAAATGCATACACTTCTTGGTATTCCATCATAATTTCTAATACCCTTTTATATCCCATGATGTATTATAATTATAATAGTTATTAGTGTAGTTTGTAACAATAATATTGATGATTTATAAATACCACCATATAATTCTTTTATAAACAAACTTTTGAGAGAATAAAAAGTGATTTGACGAAGAATACATTTACTGTTTTGTTTATATTCTATTCCTCAACTTTGCTTGATGCCTTGATGCTTGATTCTTAGAGTACCTCACGTTTACTCACATTTCTTAAAGTTAAATTCCGTGTTTTCCAGGGTCGAATATATAATAAAAATTATTTTCCTTTTTGCATGGAAAAGATCATTTTCTATTGTTTTTATTTAAACTTTGACAAATGTACAATTGATTCTCTATATATCCAAAAGATTCACTTATTTTTTAGAGTAAATTACATCTACATCCCCTGAAGTATGTCATAATTACGAATACCCCCTCGTTGTTTGAAAAATTACAAATACCCTCCTAATTATAACAACCATCTAACAATTACCCCAATCTATTCATTTTTTATAGTAAACTGACCAAAATACCTCCATCCAAGGATTACAAAATTTTATCAAACATTAGGGGGATATTTGTAATTTTTCAAACAACGAGGAGGTATTTATAATTATGCCAAACTTCAGGGGAGGTGGTTGTAATTTACCCTATTTTTGTCGGTAAATTTAGTTATTAAAATAATTAGCTTTGTTTTTATAATGTACAATATACTTCTGTGTTTTTATACTTATCGATTATTTTATTTTAATTTTGATTATTTATATTTATTTTTATGCTTTAAAAATTGTATAAAATTTTATTTATTTTTTCTTGTTAGAAATTTTATTTGTGTTATATAATTGAATGGATAAGTTTACAATATACATAATTTTGATTTTCAATTTTGAAGAAACTATGTGAACTTCTTACAAACAAATATCTGTAATTTTTCAAAAATATTTTAATTAGATAGTTTTATGAATTTATCGTACTAGCTTATTTAACATGTAGTACTTATATAAACATATAAACATACAACATTAACCAGATCGATAAAATAAGTAACTTTACATGTTATACATGTTGTATTGTAATTTTCTTTATAAAATAAATAAATAAATAAATATAATACTTGTCAAGAATTTGGTATATTGTGTAATTTAATAAGATAAAAGTATAATATTATAAAGAGGAGAATCGGAATAAAGAAAATCGAATTGATTATTCTAACCCCTTCAACCTTAATAAGGGTTAATTGCAAAAATAATTCTGTAATATAGGATGAATGGCATTTTAGTCCTTTAAATTTTAGCACTGGTAAAATAGTCCTATAACTTTTCAAAAAGTCGGTATTTTAGGCCTACAGCTAGATATGGGCTCATCGCTGTGAGATGTAAACCCAGCAAGTGTAAATTAAAATATTTTTTAATTTTTTATTTCGAAAATAAATTAAGAAGTACTTAAATTAATCTATCGCAAGCATCCATACGGCGTCAGAGACTTTTTCACATATTTAATTTGTTAAAGTCAACTTACCACCATATCTCAAGATTAAATAAAGTTTTCCTTATTAACCACATGTCCTTCTAGAGGATCTAACTGCACATGCGCATCAAACTGAGTCATTATTTACTATTTTTTTTTTTTTAAAAAATTAATGAAATTATTATTAATTAAAATAAATTAATTATAATTATTTTTGTAAAATACTAATATCTAACAAACTATTCCAACAGTCATACTATGATTAATAATATCAAATATACTAGATCAAACAAACGCCTGTTATTACAGTAGAAATACCACTTACTAGAAACAATACACCAATACCACCTACTATTCAATAGAAAGAATGCATACACTAAATCAAACCAACATCTATTATTACAGTAGAAACAATATCCCACGCATAAGGCGGGGATCCATGACCTCTAACGTCATGGGACCTCAGTTTCGTCAATTAAACTAAACCTTATTGATTGAATCATTATTGACTTTTGGAGTGTAATTATATTTGTCTTTTGATTCATTATTCTTTTGGTAGTGTAAATTGACAAAATTGCAGGTATAATTTTAGTTATTTACAGTTCTCTTAAATTTGATCTTAAATTAATGCTTCTTAAATTTGATCTTAAATAAATTTGATCTTTGGATTTATTTTATCATTTTAAGATCTCTACGATCCTATTCTGACACAATCCAAAACACAATATATAGGGGGAAATTGCAATTTTAGTCATGTAACTTAAGAGGGTGGTATTTTTAGTTCTGTAGGAATTGATTTTAGCAATTTAGTCTTGTAACTTTGTAATTTTGGCAATTTTAGTCCTTTTTTCCTAGAAATAAATTCATGTGGAACCAAAAATGCCAACTCTTTGACTAAAAATGCCAATGCCCCATAAATTACAGGACTAAAAATGCCAAAAAAGAATAAAAATTGCCCAAATTTTAAAGTTACAGAACTAAATTGCAAACATTAATTCGTACACCCTCCATAAATTACAAGACTAAAATTGCATTTTTTCTTATATAGGAACTTATTGTGGTGTTATGATGATTTAATATTTGTAATTCACGTGAAATTACGCAATTAAAAAAATCAATAAATAATCGTTATTCATGTAATAAGTAAACTATTATTATCCTAATATTCTGAGGACCTTCCTTATCTGATTTTTGCAATGAATAGTTATAACCAGGACCATACTGATAATTTGTTTTATAGACTTCACAACTAAGAGATTCAACAAAAAAAAAAAAAAAAAAAATGCAAATAGTGATCAACAATTTTTTAAATTCACTCTCTAAAGAGCTTAATCCCAAAAATCGGTACAAGTTTAAGCAACTGGACTGAATAAAAACCGATTCTTGATCAGTTGGGATTTGTGAACTGACGCTACTAGCAAGATGTGTATGCAGGTTTTTTTCCAAAAATTATTTTCTATTTTTTTTTGAGTTTAAATGAATGACAAATTGTTACTTAAATTTGTATCTATAACTACTTTAATTTTTTAAATTTATTTTTTGATCGGAAAAAATATATTTTTAGTCCCATAATATATATAATATATATATATATATAGTTCAATATTTTTAGTTATGTGCTTTACCAATTGTTTAAAATTAAAATTGAGAAAACTCGACTCATTCAGTCATATGCTTTACGGGATTCTCAAAACCACATGCAATTTTCTGGCCAATTTGGCCGAAAAATGACTAAAATTGTGAAACTTTTAAAATTACAGGACAATTTTTGCAAAAATCAATCCGTGTAGGGCAAAAAATACTACCTACTAAATTACAGGACTAGAACTGCATTTTTATCTGAACTAAAAGTTGTAGTGGATGACTATTATTAATGATGGTTAAATAAATCGATGCAAAAACATATCTTATTCACCCTGACAAAAGTACTTGCCATAACTCTTAGCCATGATAAATATTTTAACCATCCACACATAAACCACAGTCAATAAACATGATCATGATGAATAATTATTTAATATGATTATTTTTTTAATTATAACAATGAATTATAATTAAATATTATATTTTTTCTGGTCCCACCTCTACGTATTTTTTCAATTTGGCAAGTGGGGCAAGTATATTTATTAATTAATAGGCGGTGGAATATTAATTAATGGGAAGCTGTATTTTCAATTCAAAGCTTCAGTATTATATTTTATATCTATAGTAAGGGGTATATCTTATCACAAGATAAAGGATCTTTGTTTATTCATTAATGTACAAAGTACAAAGCTAATAATGCTCAAGTCAACTGGAAAGCGTATTGTTTGGTGTTGGGAAAATTTTTGTTCAAATTTAATTTGATCGAATCAATTCAATCACAGAGTAAGTATGATACACTTGTTACGTGATGATCACTTTTACTAAATTATAAATCAATCACATGAAAAGTGTATTACACTTATTATGTCATTGGTTCAGGTTCGATCGAACCATGTCATTGAAAATAGTTGTGAGGCTTAATTTTTTTTTTTAAGGGGAAAACAGTTCTTTTATCATCACACACACATAACAAATCCTTCCGTTACTCAAAATTTAATAAATTTGCCGATATTAATGAAAAAAAAAATGAATGAAATTTTATATTTATCTCAATTGACCAATTACTGACTTATTGCAGGTCAAACAATTTTTTTCGAACTAAACTCTTGCATTAACGCGTGAAAACGTATGAGGGTAATTTGGTCATAACAAAATTATTTGACGAGTAATAAATTAGTAATAAATCAAATAGGAGTTAAAACATTTTTTTTCTGACGTTTTCTGTTAATATCAACAAATTCGATTAATTTTAACTAATGAACAGACTAATTTATTATATTGAAGTAAATCTTAAGGGTGTTAAATGTAATTTTTCAAACTACAAAAGTTATAGGTATAGTTAAACCAAACTTACTAAATGAAAAGCCAATGAGAAGGGGAGTGTAGTTAAGCCAATGAAAAATTACTAAATGAATTCGTGAAATATTATATTACAATCAGAGAGGGTTCCTCTTAAAGCCATCATTATATATGAATATATCTTCAGATTGAAATCTTCCATTATTAGAGCGAGATTCAGAGTAAATAATCCAAGAACCAGTTGGATCACCAGCACCCCAAAAATGGATCAGTACTATACTGCTATCATTTCAGCACTGGTAATATGCATTATCTGGTGCATTAAAACCTCCCTCAATCCTGCAAGAAGAACTCCTTCCTTGCCACCAGGCCCCCGGGGCTTGCCCATCCTCGGGTACTTGCCATTTCTGGGCAACAATTTACACCATCAGTTTGCAGATCTGGCACAACGATATGGTCCAATCTACAAGCTCTACCTTGGGAAAAAATTGTGTGTCGTGATCAACTCACCATCCCTCGTTAAAGAAGTGGTTCGCGATCAAGACTCGATTTTCGCTGACCGTGACGCTAACATTGCAGCACTAGCGGCAACCTATGGTGGAAAGGACATATCATTTTCACCAGTCAATTCTGAGTGGCGGACCATGCGGAAAATCTTCGTCCGGGAGGTGTTAAGTAACAAGAGTCTCCAGGGGTCGTACAATCTTCGGAAGCAAGAGGTCAGAAAGGCCATCAGCCGTGTCTATAACGATGTCGGAAAGCCTGTCCACTTCAGCGAGCTATCGTTCCGGACTGAACTTAATGTCATAATGAACTTGCTGTGGGGCGGCATACTTGAAGGGGAAGAGTGCGAAAGAGTTGGAGAAGAGGTCCGGAAAGTTGTCACCAAGATTGTGGATCTGCTGGGAAAGCCAAATGTTGCAGACTTTTTTCCAGTCCTTGCCCGATTTGATATTCAAGGAGTGAAGAAAGAGATAGAGGGTTATGTACAATCTATGGAGAGGATTTACGACGACGTTATTGCTAGATGTAGAATGTTGTCATCTGGAGAAATCAAGAGAGAAGGCAAGAAGGATTTCCTTCAAGTCTTGTTAGAGTTACAAGAGAAAGAAGATCCTGAGATGCCAATCAGTCTCAGACAAATCAAGGCCATATTGATGGTAAGTTTTATTTTACTCTTACCTTATTACTTTCAACAAAAATCAGCAGAATTACTTTAAATTCCCCTCCCTTTTTTGTATTTATCAAAAATTTTCTTTCAAATTTACAATCACCTACTTGGCTTGTACCGGGGTGATGGTAGATGTGTTGTTGTTAGGAAAAATCCCATTTTCCGTCTCATATATTAAGTTCATATTTAATTTTATTTTATTTGTTAGATTTCTCATATTTAATCTCGTTTATTAGACTTTTCTCATATTTAGTCCTATTTGTTTTTAAAAAATTTCTATGTTAGTCCCAAGTCACTTTTCCGTCCAACTTTTGAAGGAAAAGTGACGTGAAAATAATGAAAAAAAATAATTTTTTCATAAAAAATTGGATGAAAAAGTGATTTGGGAACTAATAACGATATTTTTTATAACATATGAGACTAAATGTGAAAAAATCTAACAAATGGGACTTAATTAAAAATGAACCTATTATATGGGACCAAAAATGCAATTTTTCCGCTGGTGTTATGATGTTGCCTTTATAAAATTATGAGAAAATAAATTGCTATGTTTTTCATAAAGAAAAAAATTTACACATTTATAGTATTAGGAGGGTTGGTTACATTTTTACTGTATCATATTAGAGAAAAAACGCAATGACATTTTATTTTTCTAATACGTAAAGTTAAAAAACAAGATTCTGGTAATTTCAATGAAATAGCAACGAAGGGCAGTTCATAATTGTTTAAATTTTTTATGATAGTTAGTGTTATTAAGTAATAATTTATGATATAAACTAATATTAAGGTTTGATTCAATTGTAATTTTCATTCTATATATATGGGAATTTAACACTTTTTAGTCCTATCAAAAATTGATTTGATGATATAGATTTTAGGCAAATTGCAATTTACCTATATGTGATATAAGAAATAGGCAATTAGCCCCCTTGTGAAAAAAAAAAAATAGCGATTTACCTCCCTATGTTTTCTAAAGTACAACAATTTATCCTTCTATGTTTTTCAAAATGAAGCAATTTACCTCCTTAGACAGGGAAGTAAATTGCTTCATTTAAAAAGTACATAGGGGCAAATTGCTCTTTTATATTCATAAGTGGGTAATTTGCTCATTTTCAAGATCACAGGACGGTAAATTACTATTCACCCATAAATTTTATCAATTTTCGTGGATTCGAAAACTCTTTTCATCCACCAAAAAAAAAATCTATATTCACCATATTTTTTCACATGCATGCCACTGAATGCATAAATTGGGGAATTTGAAAATTCCAACGAAAAAAAAAAAAAATCGCTCAACATGCGAAATTGGTAAACTGATATACTAAATGATCAAGTTGACACTTTGTGGGATCAAAATTGCCAGGAATCTATACATAGGATGAAAATTCCAATTAAACCATTGAAGTTCGGAATTTGCTCGTCAACTGTTTTGGGTGACAGGATGTTGTAGGGGGCGGGACTGACACTTCGGCAACGATCATCGAGTGGGTAATGGCTGATCTTCTGAATAATCCGAAGGCCATGGAACAGGTACAAAAAGAATTATCCGAGGTGGTGGGATTGAACAACATAGTTGAAGAGTTCCATCTGCCTAGATTAAAGTACCTAGAAGCAGTTCTTAAAGAAACAATGCGTTTACATCCGGCTATACCCCTCTTGGTCCCGAGATCTCCAAACCAAACTTCTATAGTCGGGGGATACACTATCCCAAAAAGAGCTACCGTCTTCATAAACATCAGGTGGATCCAAAGGGATCCTTCTATATGGGATAACCCTTCTGAATTTAAGCCTGAGCGGTTTTTAAACGACAATGAAAAATGTGATTTCAATGGTAACTGTTTTCATTATCTTCCTTTTGGATCGGGGAGAAGGATTTGTGCTGGCCTGCCCCTTGCGGAGAAAATGGTGATGTATTTACTGGCTTCACTTCTGCATTCATTTGAATGGAAGCTACTTGATGGTGAAACAGTTGATATGTCGGACACATTTGGCATTGTCCTGAGGAAAACTACACCATTGCTTGCTATACCCTCGCCCAGGTTATCTGAACCCAACTTGTATGCATAATTTCACATTTTGTGGTAGTGTTTCTGGCCTTGTTGAATAAACCAGGATGTTGGCGATGTTATAAGATCGTAGGACTCCCTGTCTATATAGTAGACATCTGTAAGTGTTGGGGTTTGAGTTCCCTGAAACACTAATTTACATTTGGTTTGTGATTCAATTCAAGTCATTGGCATGCTCAGTGGACAAAAGAATGTTCCTTTAAGTACTTCTCTAGTGCCATAATAATGTTGAATGATTAATGCTAAATGATTTAGTATTTATATTGAGGTGAAAGTGTAATGAATTTTATCATTACTTCTCCAGTGTAATGAATTTTAAGCATTTTTAGTGCACTAGTAGTTAATACCAGCGTTGCACGCGATTTATATTATTTTATTATAATAATAGTATATTGTTTAAATTTAATAATTAAATGTATAATATATGAATTAAATTTAGAATAAAAAGAAATGAATTCTCAAATTATTCAATCTGAAAAATTGTCCTAATATATAAGAAAATTTAAACAAATTGAAAATACTTAATATAAATATTTTGTAATCTAATAATATTCATTATAGTCTTTCTCTTATTTTATTTTGATCCGTGTTAATATCTTGCTTTTTTTAATGAATTTTATCGTGCACTTTCTTTTCGAATTATTAAGATTATGTTCAATGTAAAAATATTTTTTAATTTTTCTCTCGCATGAGAGTAGCTCTCTCGTATGAATGGATATTTTCTCCCTACTAGCTGCCCCCATGCAGGCTCTTTGTTGTTTGGCGTTTTCATTTCCTTTTTTTTGGTTCTTTACATTTGATTGTTTTCTTAGCGGTTCTTTAGCTTTGTTGTGGATGTTTACTGCTTACTATAGATTGCTTTATTTTCTGCTAAAATCTCAATAGGATTGATGTAGGTCTCTGCTTCTCAGGTCACCAGCAACTAAGAGCTCGGTTCTCGCTCTCTAAATATCATCCAACGGAGGTTGAGTTAACTCAGTTGGGACAGTTATTGGTGCTTATGGAAAAAGAGGAAATGAGTGTTGTTATGCCTTCGGGTCTATGTCACTCCGATCTGAATACTCATGATTTTCACCTCTTATCGCATAAACCGTATCATAGGGAAGCTCTCAAAACCATTCTCCATTCCATGAATCCGGTTAAGGGGATGGAAATCTCATTTATTGAAAATGACCGTTTTCTTCTGAAGTTTTCCCATCCTATTAATTGGCACCGTCTGCTTGCGAGTGGCCCTTCGGCTTTTGATAAACACCTCATCGTCCTAGCTAAAGGTGGCTGAAAATGAGAATCCTGTGGAGGTCAACTTATCTTGGTGTGATTTTCATGTGTGCATTCATGATCTACACATTGGGAAGATAATTGCCAAAATTGCTGGATTTATTGGTGCTCGGATTTGATGTCTTCATGATATTGATCAGAATTTGGGTTCGTTGTGGTGGGGCCCTTTTATAAGTCTCGGGTTGCTATCGATGTCTCAAAACCTTTGCCGTGTGCTCTAAAATTACACAGTTATGGGGGATGATCAACTAGTGTCTTTCTCTTATGAAGAATCCTCAATTTTTGTTACTTATGTGGCCAACTTGGGCATATCTCCAAGTGGTACTAGACTCATTTTCAGGCGTCATTTGTTGATCCAGGTGAGAATGCTCCTTATGGCCCTTGGTTAAAGGCTATGAATCGCACTGATAATCGAACTCGTTTCCCACAGCTGTGGAATTAACCTTTCAAATTTGTAGCCTTTGCACCCTCGGTTTGATTCGTGGCCGCTCTTTCGGCCATCTAAGGTGGTTGCGCTAAACGGGGGCAGTGATGTGTTTGGCAATTTTCCTACTTTTGCAGCTGATTCTGGTTGCTTGGCCTAGCCTACTAACAGTGAGTCTCCCCATGGTTCAAGTGCTAATCAAGTTCTTCCTCCTGCTTCTTTGCCCTTCGTTTTGTCTTCCCCTATTCACTCTCTCTGTGCCAAGCTAGCCATCTAGTTCGCCCATCCCCTCACCTACCTCTTCAACCACAAAATTCCCCCCCTCCTTTGATAAGCTCTTCTGCACTTGATATTACATCCACCCATTTCTTATCCCAGTATGTCCGCCCTCTAATTCAGTCCCTACCCTCTAAAATCCAGTCCCTACTCTTGTCCAAAGTCAGCCTGTAGCTTCCCCTAATCTTCCTAAATGGAAATATACAAAAAAGACATTCCCCCACTCTTGAGTCATCCACCAATCCTGCCCTCAACCTTCCTTCTACATGTAAACTGATAGATGAGGATGTGCCTACAGATGATCCTCCTCTTGCTAAGAAACCCAACAGAAATGTCATTGTTCTTATTGATATCTCTAGTTTATTGATGAAGGCTGCCCTACAGCCCCACCAAGTGCTATGAGTATTCTTTTGTGGAACTGCCAAGGGGTTGGGAATTCCTTGGATAGTTCATAGGCTCTGAGACCTCCTCCGAGTCAATAACCCTCTCTTGGTTTTCCTGGCAAAGACCAAATGTTCATATAACCAGATTGAGGTATTAACACGACGATTGAAAATGTTAAGATGTTGTGTGGATTCGATAGGAAAAAGTGGAGGTTCGGCAATGTTATGGGAGAAATCAGGTGAAGTGAAACTCCAGTCTGTCTCCCGTTATTATATTGATGTATCAGTTAGATTGGATCGGTTAGGGGATTGGTGGCGATTCTCCAGCATCTATGGTGAGCCATACAAGCAAATGGATCGACTTCTGGAAACTTTTATGTCATTTACATAAGCAGTCGACATGGCCTTGGTTATGTGCTGAGTATTACAATGAAATTCTTGATCACTTAGAAAAAGAGGGTGGCCCTATGTGACAAGAATGGCAAATTCAGAATTTTCGAGAGTGTTTAACAGATTCTGAGTTACAGACTTGGGATTCCAAGGTATAGCTTTCACGTAGTGTAACTACTAGCCTAACCCGCTCATTTTCCGTGAGAAACTCGATCATGTCTGCTCCAATTAAGCATGGTGCCAAGTCTTCCAGAAGGCACAAGTTTCACATATTACGTCCCCTTACTCGGATCACAATCTATGTCTAGTGGTATAATGGGAATCCTTGAGAGGTCGGGAAGTATTTCCGTTTTGAAGTGGCATGGTTACAAGAACCAACTTGTGCAGATATTGTTACGCAAACTTGGACGTCCCTTGCTACAGTTGTATCGGATAACCGGGTAGGGAAGAAAGTTGCGGCGGTTAGTGCTCATCTTTCCAATTGTGGTAAATTGCTAGGACGTGAGACCAAACATAGGATCAAGAAATTTGAGGGGAATTTAATGGCAGCTAGCCAATTCGTTATCGCGGCAGAAATCAGACAAAACAACTTAAGATAAGGGTGAGCTTACAAAGCTAATTTTACATGAGGAAATCTTTTGGATACAATGTAGCAAAGACCTATGTCTAAAAGAGGGGGACCAAAATTCTAGTTTCTTTCACGCAAAGCTAGCCATAGATTTCAACTCAGTTCCATTCGACAACTACGTAATTCAGATGGGTCTTGGACAAATTCGGTGGAGGCGGTGTCTTGGACAAATTCGATTGAGGCGGTACATCAGTGTATTTTGAACTATTTTCAGCATGTGTACACTTTAACCAGCCTCTTCCAGATGATATTCGGAGCGGTATTGAACACCTTTCCGCAATGATTGATACGGAGATAGCAAAGGACTTGCTATGTCCTTTCATGGAGATTGAGGTAATTAAAACTCTCTTTAGTATGTCCTCTTTGAAATCCCTCGACCCTGACGGCATGCCTCCGCTTTTCTATCATAAGTTTTGGCATGTCATTAAGTGGATGTTGTTTATTGTTTTCTTGCTTTTCTGAACTAGAGTATTCTCCCAGTAGGTTTCAACACTACTAACATTGTACTCATTCCTAACTGTAGACAGCCGCAATCCTTTAATTCGTATCGTCCTATAAATCTATGCAATGTGGTATACAATATTGCTTCAAAGTCAATTGCTAATCTCCTAAAACCTTGGCTTGACCGGATAATCTCCCTCTCAATCAGCTATTGTGCCAGGGCGTCTCACAAGTGATAATGTTCTGCTTGCTTCCGAAACTAATCATTTTCTCAATACTCATTCTAAGGGGAGACAACACTTTATGAATCTTAAGCTCGACATTAGTAAAGCGTACGATAGGGTGGAATGGTCGTTTCTCCGGAGTGTATTGGGTAAGCTCGGTTTCCCTATTTCTTTCATTGATTTGATTATGCTTTGTGTTTCGTTTGTATCATATTCCTTTGTGCTTAGTAGGGTTCAATTTGGGTCTATTCTTTCCCAGAGGGGACTCCGTCAGGGGGATCCTCTATCCCCTTATCTATCTTGCTTTATACAAAGTCCCTGAGCTCTTTACTCCGGCGGTGGCGGAGAACAAGACAGTTCTAGGGTGGTAGTGTGTCGAAGGGCCCCTAGCATTTCTCATCTCTTGTTTGCAAATGATACCCTGGTGTTTTGCTTGGTGAATTTGGCTACTGCTTAGCATGTTCGACACATCTTGGATACTTATAAATTTATCGCAGGCTAAGAAATTAACCTCCATAAATCATGTGTATTGTTCAGCCGCAATACCCCTTTTCAGTTGCAACAGTAATTAGGGGACGTACTTGACATTAGGTTGGAGGACATACATGAAAGTTACCTTGGACTTCCAACAATGACCTTCCGCTCTAAACGGGCTCTCCTTACCACTTCAAAAGACCACATTTGGAGGAGAATTTAGGGTTGGCACGAAAAGACATTATCGCGAGTAGGGAAGGTAATCCTAATTCAAACGGTAATCCAAGCTATCCCATCTTATGTTATGTCTTGTTTGAAGCTTTTGCAGACTCTTCTGCAGGAATTTCAATTGTTAGCAGCTAACTTTTTCTGGCATGATCGGAACGACGACGTATTTATTGGTTAGTTTGGAACCAAATGGCTCGGAGAAAACTCGAGGGGGGGCATTGGTTTTCGTGATTTGGAGGCAATTTAGCTTTACTTTGCCAAATAACTTTGGCGCATTCTCTCTCGGCTGGATAGTTTAGTTAGTCAAGTCTTAAAAGTAAAATATTTCTTGCGGACCCATTTGTTTGATGCTACATTGGGGGCTCGCCCGTCATTCACTTTTCAGAGTCTTATGACAGCAAAAGACTTAGTACGGGCAGGTTCTCGATGGCGTATTGGCTCTAGTCATTCAGTGTCGGCTTGGCAGGATCCCTGGCTTCCTCGTGCACCATCATTTCGTGCTATCACTCATTTACTGCAAGGGGAAAGCTCTTTACTGGTATATGCTCTTATTACTGAGACTAATCGGGAATGGAATGTGGTGGTGATTACTAACCTTTTTTGGCCGGAAGGCCAAGATCTTATTCTCCAGATTCCTTTGAGTTCTATCACTAGACTGGACTGGTTGCTTTGGCATTACTCAAAGAATGGTTTGTTCTCCATCCGTAGTGCGTATCATTTGGCACATTCACTCAAGTATCATGCGGGGACGAGCGAGGGCTGTTGGAACTGGGGTCTATAGCGTGCTATCTGACAGGCTCGTATTCCGAATAAGGTCAAAGTATTCGTATGGTGGGGTATCCGAAACATCCTCCCCTCGATGAGCAATCTACAGAAACACAAGATGTTGGAAGTGGTGGACCACCCTCTCTGTGGCTCCGGGGTTGAAACTCTGATTCACATTTTTCTCCGTTGTACCTTCGCTAGGCAGGTTTGGGCGCTTTGCAGCCTTCTTTGTCAGGATATTGATCTCTGTAACTTGTCTTTTGAAGGTTGGTTTCAATCATTGTTAGTTAGGCTTCAAACCTTCGACTTTCAGCTGGTGGCGAAGCTATGTTGGACAATTTGGTGGACTCGAAATTTAAAAGTGGCAAACAAGGAATTTTTTCTCCCTCTGCAGGTGGTGGAATTTGCCAAAAGCTATCTGTTTGCTTTCCAGAGGCAGGACCATTCACCGAAAATATCCGGAACTATTATGTATTGGCTGATATTATCGCCGATACATATTCGAATCGGCCCTTGCCAGTTCGAAAAAATCGACCTATACTAGATATTATCCGGAACTATTATTTATCGGCGATATTATTCGATATCATCCGATATTATCACCGATATAATGATATTATCGCTCGTATCCAATATTATCGGGAAAAAAAAAAATTTCTTCCCAAAATTCATGGACTTGTTTTTAAAATTCTCTCCAAATCACTTTAAAATTCTCTATATAACACTTTGTAATCAATAATGCATAAGTTGTTTTGTGGTTTATTTTGGTCATTTAAAGTATTGGAAACATGAATTCTAGTTTTATATTGGAACTCATAAGATGATACAAAGAAAATTAATTTGAGAATGTTTGTGTCTACTTAAGATTGTTTAGATCATGTTGGCTAATTTGTTGCATGGATCTAATATAAAATTAGTTGATGGTATTAAGTTTGAAGAGACTGAAGAATTGTATGAACTTACTAAACATCCTAAAGTGCCTCTTGCCATTATTATGGAACCTACACTCCTAGACAACATTGGCAAAACTTTCTGAATTATCGTTGATTTAAGAAATAAATATAGTCGAGAGAACCCTCATGTAGTGTATTTCGTGTGCTTATATTTTAATTTATATAAGTATCAATTTCTTAACCACTTCTATGATTAATTTAGCAATGTTTGATACCATAAAAATTTTTGTTTGTAATATTACTAGTATTTTGTGATACTTATAGTTTTCATAATTTTACAAACTTTTTTAGAATTTTTAAGTATATAATATATTTATTTCATATTACTCGATAATATCCCGATATGCCGCGACCGATATGAAAAACTACCCGCCGATATTTTCACCGATATCACGACTTTGAACCATGCCCCCACCTGTGAACTGTGTTAAGCTCAATTTTGATGGAAGTACTCTCAACGGGGGGCAAGCTTTAGGAATTGGTGTTGCTACCCGTAACGCGGAAGGAAGGTGCTTAGCCTGTCTGTCTCTGAAACTGGACAGGAAAGGTTCCGCAGATATGGCAGAGACTTTCGCTGCGCGTGAAGCTGTTCGGCTTGCCATTCGCCAGCAGTGGAAACAGGTGATCCTTGAGGGCGACTGCAGTTTGCTTCTAGCCAAACTCTCCTCGGAACAACAAGATTTCTCTGATATCAGTTCGTTGGTTTTCGACATTAGGTCCCTTGGTTGCAAATTTGAGTCAATTTTTTGCTCCTTTTGTCGCTAGATCAGGCAATGCTGTGGCTGACTTGCTAGGCAGAAGTGCTTGGAACCTGGTTGGGAACTCTCTGTTTTTCCCCCAGGACTTAACGATGCAATCCATGGCGACTTAGCCAATTAATTAATATAATTTCCTTTAAAAAAAAAAAAAAAAGAGTTCGTTCAGTGTCACTCGAAATTTAAATCTCAAACGGTTCTTATTTTTCCCTCTTGCTCAGTTCTCCTTTTTCTTCCGACTTTCTTTTGTAAGAAACTCCTCATTTTTGTTATGAATTTCAATTGTTGTACTGTCTTTCTGCCTAATAAGATCCATTTTTGGTACATTATTCTATATTGGTTTTGGTTTAGTTGATATCTTGTTCTCTTTTCTTTTTTTTTTTTTTCTTAATTTTCGAGTAACTGTTGTTTCTTTTTAATGGTGTTCGATGACGTTCAGTGTGACATTGATCACTTCTATCTTTTTGTGGAGTGTAATGAGAATGTAGAAATTTTTAATCTTATCCTTTCTGTATGTAAAAAAGAATTCATATAAAAATATTGTCGATGGTTAGTTGAAACTTTTGAATGGCCTCAAATAATAAATAGCCAAAGAATAACCATCTACTGACAATAGCTTCGGCAAAAAATATTCCTAACTTACATACATCCGTTATATATCTTCGGATTATAAATTGAATTAGTTGATAGTCTATTTGAATTGGATTGTTGCTTCCTTTCTAAAGTTTGAAGTAAATCTATATATTTTAGAAGCTGTTAAATAGTAATTTAACATTTATTCATACATGATTTATTTTTATTCAAATGTAAAATATAAAAACTTTTAGAAGTTTATGGCATTTGATTCATTTTCTTGTAATTGCATAAAATTCAAACTTGTATTTTTTTGTATAGTAGTTTAATATAGTTTTAAGTAATTAATTGTCAAATTTTTTCTTAATTAATTTTTTTCAACTACACCAAATAATATATTACTGGAAGGAAAAATCTAAGTAATTTATCATATTTAGTTAAAGTAAACATATATACACTAAATAAATACTTTTATATATAAATGAGAATTAAAAAAATAAAAGTTTTTTCCAACTAAGCTAATATACCAAGTAATAGCCTATGTGCGCTTATCATGAAAATACTCTAAGTTCAATTTAAAAAATATAACATATATATATTGTGGTAATTAAAACACTATTTTGTTATTAAAATCCATTTGTGCAATTCAATGTTTCCTTTTGTAAACGCTTTAGTTTAATATTAAGTAATCAAAAATTCGTTTATTCGAGTCTCAAAAAGTATTGGATAAATTTATACTGACTACATAAATTTTGCAACATAAAACAAAAATAATAAGAGTAATTGGTCAATTTTGGTTGATTTAATTTTCAATAGGTAACAAATTGATCATTCTTGTATATTAGTAACTGACTAAATGACTCAATTAATAGTTATTCTTATAATATTATGTAAGGGAAATAGTATTTTTTTTTATCCCATAAGTTAGGCATATTTCACTTTTAGTCTCGTTCATTATAGGATTAGTACTTTTGGTTCCGTAATTTAAATTATCATTTTTGGTCTCGATCCACTTTTTCGTTAGTTTTTTAACGGAGATATGCACGTGGCCATTAAACTTTTGTGTGTTGGAGAAAAAATTGTCGCCATATTTTACTTGGTAACAATATTGGGGGAAAATATAGCTACCGTTGAGGGCAACAATCAAAGATTAAAAACAATTAGGACAAGAAAATGGTTTTTTCTCTCTCCCTAAAAAAAAATTCAATCCCATCCCTCAATGAAGAAAATCTAATAAAGAAAACATAAGAAAAGGGTAGCTACCTCAGTAACTTTAAAGTATCAAGAAAATAATATATATAAAAATAAAATAATATCATGATAAACAGCAAAATAATAATGTAGCCTCACACTAGAGATGTGTAAACATAAATAAATATTAAAATATGGAGATTATTAATGGAACTTCAGTAACCATGAAAATAATA
This sequence comes from Sesamum angolense, assembly GCA_034509725.1. Classification (NCBI taxonomy): domain Eukaryota; kingdom Viridiplantae; phylum Streptophyta; class Magnoliopsida; order Lamiales; family Pedaliaceae; genus Sesamum; species Sesamum angolense. Next base: position 6,157,880 of record JACGWL010000006.1, on the reverse strand, counting down.
TCATAGAAAGGTGATCACTGCAACATAGAAAGTGATGAAAATAAGCATATGGAATGTTAAGTTTTGAAACGGGTTAGTAGAGAATAGAAATTTGATAATCGAGCGTATTTAAAGAATACGAAGAGATGCAAAATAAATTTCATTCTATTTAAATACAAATCTGAAAGAGACCATAAAATCACTAGGTAATTATTTAAGATAAATCCAAATTAATTTAGTATCATAATAGTGGAGATAAGATTTCAAATAAATGAAGAATAAATATTTAATATATTTAAAATAGATGTTTTTTTCTAACTAATATTTCTTTTGTAATTAAACAATTCAATAACAATCTTAAAAAAAAATTTATAAACACAAAATAAATGTATAATATACTTAATGTTTAAAGATTTTGGATAAGAACAAAATAAATATTTAATATATTTAAAATAGATAATGTTTCTAACCAATAAAATTTTTTTTTGACAATTAAATAATTCAAATTATAATATTGAAGATAAGTTTTCAAAAAAAAATAAATAAATATTGAATATAGTAAAAATAGATGATGTTTCTAATCAATAAAATTTTTTCTTGATATTTAAAATATTGTGCAGATAATTTTGTAGATAAATGCAAATTAAATTATTAATTTAAAATAAATGAGATTTTTCTAACAAATATTTTTTTATTTAATTAAAAATTTAAAAACACCAAAAAATAATATTTCATCAAAATTGAAAAAAAATGGTCAAACTTCGTTATGCTAGATATATAGACTAGATTAGAGCTCACGCAATGCATAGTTATACATATTTAAATTGAATAAACTTTTTTATAATATATGTTGCTATAAACAAATTTTTAACAAAAAATAAATTTTCATTTTTAATGGATAAAATATAATAATTTTGAATACATAAATCAACTTTTACATATATCTAACCCTATATAAAAATAAAAGTAAAGAATTAGTTAAATGTATTGTTTGTTTTTATAATTCATTTTCCTCATAAATTAAAGTACATATCTAAAATGATCTTAATTATAAAAAATATAACATAAAGCAAAGAATATAAGCTTATGTTAATGAATTATAAGAAAGACAACTACAACGATGCACTACAAAAAAATGTCTTATTGGGATGATTTTTTGGGACGGCTAAAAGTTGTTGCAAAAACCATCCCAACTTGGGACCGTTTTAGGACGACTTCGAATGGAATTGGGATACAATGTCTCGCTCTAGTACTCACCTTCCAAAATAACAAGGTCGTCCCAAAATTCATTCAAAAAACAAACAAAAAATATTATCAGTCCGAAATCGTCCCAAATGTTGTTTCAAGATTTTGGTAGGTAATAGTTTGTGACAATATTTATGACGATGGTAAAGTTGTCTTATATTTGGGACGACATTAGGGACGACATTTGCGACGACCTGAAGGTGTCCAATTTTCTAACGGAATGTTTTCCCAAATATCATTCCAACAAGCCGGCCCTAATTCCATCCAACAAGTTCAATGATTAAATTCTAACAGCTACTTTTTTCATTCCAAATTCCATCACATGAGGACGAAGACGAAGAAGATAAGAACGATTTAGAATAGATTATTGTTTTCTTTTTCAAGCACTTGTAGAAGTCTTTGTAATTAAAAACAGTACTTTTTCAAATTTTATAATATTTCAAATTTATTATTTGTACTTATTCAAAAAAATAAATTCAAATATTAGGGATGGAAATTTGAACAGAGTCGTCCAAAAAACCGTCCCAATAGTTTTCAAATTCCCGTAAAAGCCACAAAATGTTGATTTTAAATTAAATTCAATATTCGTCCCAAATTCTATCCTAAAATTGTCCTAAAGTGCATCTCAAATTTTATTATAGTGGGTTAAAATTTCAAAATTCTGAAAAACTTGGGATTGCGTTTGGAACAAACATTGGGACAATTGTTCCTCTTTCGTCCCAAATCCATCCCAAGGTCGCGTCCCATTTCATCTTTGAATAATAATCTAATTTTCCAAATACAATATATTGATATCCGCAATCTAGATTGGCTTAAAACTTTAAGTAAAGTAATATAATATCAATGTGATCATATCTAATGATCAGATCTAAATCGGCTACTTCCGTCGAATGATTTATTGTAATGATAGTTGATAGAAGTGCATTTTATGATAATTTCATGTGGTTATTATTAACCTTCTTTTATGGCCTAAATATTCCTAATATAGTGTCATTTGCAGCATTAAATCATTATGAAGTGAAAGAAGAAGGAAATGGAGCAAAATGCCAAAATTAGAGATATTGACAGCCTTGGAGAAACTGTTAGGCGTGCCACGCCTAACCTGTGGAAATAGGGTTGCTCAAAGAAGGTTGAAAACTCGATTTTTAGAAGAGGTTGAGGCGAAGCAGGGCATCTCATATTGAGTGGAAATCAACTTTGATAAGAGAATTTAATTAGGATTAGATTTACTTCTTTTAGACTTGTAGTTAATTAGGATTTTACCTTTTCCTAGTCCTAACATAATTAGGTAACTAACTATTTATATAGGTGATGTAATTCACCAAAGAGAAATCTTTTCAATCTCTACGTTTTAATAATATTTTCTCTTCTTCTTCTTATGTGTTCTTCTAAGAGCATGTTAGGCTAGTTTTTTTAGTTCCGGTTAAAAATTTGGTGAATGCTTAATTTTTATGAGTTGTGAGATCTAATTTATACTTTCTACTTCATTCATATTGGTATTTTGTGTTGTTCTCTATGCTTTTATTACAAATAATTTGATTTATGAATGATAGGATTCGTTATTCATTGTCAAGAATATTTGCCTAGCTAATTGAATTTGCAAATCCATAATTGTTTGTTTAATTCAATAACTAGTGGCAACATAACATAATTGATTATGTCGTAGTTTTTTATTATGTTGTGGGGAATGCACAGTCTAACTTAAATAAATCCTCGTAGGAATTTATTGGTTAGAATTGGGCCTTTCTATTTCTTAATGCTGTCGGTATTAAATCTTGAGGACGTTCCGAAGGTTGTTTACTGATTAGGGATTTTAGTTAATGGACGTTCCTTGACTATCGACAAGGTAAGGAAATGTGAGGTCGTTAGGTCGTACCAATGACCATAACCAATTTATCTATTATGAATGATTGTCATACTTGCAGCTATGATCAACCGGGAAATTGAGCATGATCCTATCTTTAACTGAAATGTCTTCTCATATCTACTCTTTTTAATATTTTCTTCTATTTCATTCTAGAATTAGATTTTAAAACAAACTCCCGCTTTTTTTTTATTTTATCTTTTGAGGAATTAATTTAAAACCAATCTCTGTAGATTCGATCTTACTCTACTTTCACAAGTTTTTAGTAGGTATATTTTTTGTGGAATCGACACACATCAAATTTTGGCACCATTGCCGGGGATTGGTGTCTTTAAATTAATTTCCTTTGATTACTTATTCTTGTTACTTGGTTTTTGATGCCACGATCTTCTCGTACATGTGAACTTGAATTTGATCCCAAGATTGAGAAGACCGCACGTAGACTCCGAAAAGAAACCAAACAACTCCAAAAAGAAACCATTGCAAACAAAATGTTATAAATTTCAAAAACACCACCGTTCAAAAACCATAGCTAAAAGATTCTAAAAAAGTATTCCTAAATAGGAATAACCTTCCTAAATATATTCCAACTCAGATTTAGTTTAGGAACGGTTATTCCTATTTAAACATATTTTTTTAGAATTATTTTAGCAATGATTTGAAACGGTGTTGTTTCTTGAATTTGTAATATTTTATTTGCAATTACTAAAATTGCTCCTAATTTTTTAATTATATAATTTTAATAATAATTTATAATTTATAACTAATTGTTACAATTTAATTATATGTATGGGTTTAATTAATTGAATAACTCAATTCAAGAAAACTGCAGACGGATCTAAATTCACCATCTAATCCTACAAAAATTTCACAAACACACACTCACTGCCTCAACATCTTTCTTATGTTATTGTATAGTAAAGTTTATTATGATCTGGTTACCATGATTGTGTGCGATGGGAATATCAGACTTGCATTATTTATGATCCAAAATCATATGAAGATATGCTTTATATTTTGTTACGAAGAGATGCTTTACCAAGATGAGGATTCATGGCTGCTAAATATATTTGGTGATGCTGCTACTTTTTATGTTTAGTTGGATTAAAATTAATAGTACTTAATTTATGCATTAAATGATGAGTTTGTTTTCGAAATTTAAATATGATGAGTGTAGTGTGGTTTTACTTGATGATTTTTCAGTGTTTAAATGAAGCTGAATATGTAGTTTGAGTCAAAAGTTGAACGTATATAACAAAATTGTAAATCACTACTTTGGCCAATATATGGTTTTTTAATTAAGATATAACTTATGTGCATGCTAAAATATACAACACTTGACAACTCATTTCTGATGCGACACAAGCGGCTATTGAACAATAAATGTTGGCAAAATTATATTTTTAGTCCTATAATTTTAAATTATTAGCACTTTTTATTCTGTAATTTTCTTGGTTTAAACATTTTTAGCAAATTTAGTCTTGCTACAATTTTGGTCCACCGTTAAATTCTCCAGCCCAACAAGTCAAAAAACACCTCGTCTGCCACGTAGCCAATGTTCTTATGGCTTTTAAACCTGCAATTGGAAGGAATTTTTTCCAAATTAAACCCTAGCTCCTTTTATTATTATTATGAAATATATATGTATAGTGTTATTTTGAAAAATAACTGTCAGAGTTAACCTCCCTAACCTCCCTCTATTTTACTTAATCCAGACATTGATTAAAAATGTGTAGAGAGAAGAGAAAAATAGAGATTATATATATATACATATATATATGATTTTATATATAGGGCTTGAATTAACTTGTGGTGTATATTTACTTCGCTTTTATTGTTGATGTAAGCACTTGAATACATTTGTTGTTGGGCTTTTAGCTTCCAGATGTCTCGAGCGTCTGCTCCATTCCCCCCCTCCCCTCGAGACATGGCAAGGGACGTGGGCAGGTGGTTCGACCACTTATCCCTGATGTCTCTGATGCTCCAACAACATCAACACAATCAATTGTGCCACCTCCGGCCCCTCCTTCAGTAGCCACCAAATCACAGAGCCCATCGGTGGACTCGATGCAATTTACTACATCCTTAGCAGTATCGCTACCTATAGCACCTCCACATGCTCATAGGGACATAAATGGTGATAGCATACTGTAAGATGTTTCCCATTCTTTTATTTTTTTAAAAATATATAACTTAAATTAATATATTAGATTACTAATTCAAATCTCACAAACAATGACACGCACGATCAGGCCTTTCACACCTGCATCGTCAAAGTAGTTTCACACCACTACATGCACACATGGTCCTCCTACAAAGATATCCCAGATTTTTAATAGAACTTTATACATCTGACACTAATCATTCGCTTCTTGTCAGTGCATGTATAGGTGGGATAGCCCGGATGAAGAGGTGAAACATTTCTTCGACCAATACGTCGGCAAATAGCTTAGAAAAAAAATCAATGAAGCTAGGACAACGAATATGCAATCCATTTGGATGACAAATGATGTTTGGGCTAGCCTTCTGGGATATTGGGGAATATATTAATTCAAAAAGAAGTCAACTCAAAACAAGGCCAACCGACTGACCAACTCTGCAGTAGCCAACCCTATCTGCCGTGGGGGTTCCTCTTTAATAGGCGAGCATAAAAGAATTTGATCTATTTGATCTATTTCAAGTTTAATTATTTTCAATAATAAATTTTTAAAAACTTCTGATATTTTTTAAATAGAGTAAATTGCATAAAATCCCCTGTATTTTTAAAATTTAGCTAAAAACTCCATGTGTTAAGAAACTAGGCAAATAACCCCCTGTGCTTTATAAAATATTGCATACTCTCCCCTTCCATTAGGTAAGTCCTAACAACGTTAAATATTTACTAAATTTCCCGTTGTAACTTTTTTATATAAACCATTGATCTTCAATTATAAACAATCAACGATCCAAATTTTAAGTAATTTAAATATAGTTGTTTATTTCTATATATATTTTTATACATACTATACCTACACTATATATAATAATATAATAATATATTTAAACTATTATATAACTACATATAATATATATATATATATATATATATCTAGGCAGCGACGGTCGCCGCCTACGTGGGCGGCGAAGCCGTCGCTGGCGACCTAAATTGGGCGACATTGCATCGCCTACTCCCAAAGGGGCGACCTCGCCATTGCCCCTTTCTGCCGCCCCTTCCAAAAGGGGCGGCGGCCAGATCTGGGCGACGGAGGTTGCCCTCTTCTCTAGGCGATGGGAAAGAAGGCAATTTTTTTTTTAAATTAAGTAAAAAAATAATTTATTTTTTTAAATTTTTAAATATTAAATAATTTAATATTTAATTTAACTATTATTTATAATAAATAGTTTCTAACGGAGATGTGGTATTTTGCTGTATTTTATATAATACAGGTATTTTTTTGCTTATAAATATAACACAAGGGGATTTCGCACTATTTCCCTAAAACACAGGGGGGTGTTATGCAATTTACCCTTTTAAATATCTGTGCAGGAGGCTCAACTCGACGGCATCCTCAGTGAATGGAGGTATTTGCTTCCTGCTATAAGAAGAAAACCGACAGCAGCTGGAGTGATTTGTGGGTAGAAGAGGTAGTAGTAAGTTACACTTCTTTTTTTTTTTCCTTAAAAAAAAATTTGATTATTCACTAATATTATATCTTATTATTATGAGACATATCAGAAAATGGTCGAGGAGCGTGCCTCATAGCTGACGCCAACGGAGGAGGGTGGCTCATCTGTTGCCAGTGTCACACATTTTTGTTTATATGGGGTCCGAGGCATTGACATCAGTTGCCACTTGTTCAGACCAAAGAGCATCAACATCCAGTGCTGCCTTGCCCCAATAACCTTATGTCCCAATACAACGTCAAGAAATCAAACTCAGACAAGATGCGGATTCAGATGAAACTATATGTAATATCCATAATTTTTTAGTACATAATTGTGAAATTAATTAGTAAATATTTAAAAATTTTGGTTGATATGCAAATAATTATAAGTTGAAATTCGAATATATTAAAATTTGAATCGAATAAATTGAAACTCATTATAATATTTAAAAGCAAATTATATAAATTTAAAAAATTTAAAAAGACGTAATGAATATTTTGATGAAAAATTTAAAAAGAAATACTAAAATAATTGAGGATAGCCCACCCTCAATTAAATTGGCTCCCCAATTGAAACCACAACACACTAACACACACGCACAACACAGATCACACACACACTAACACGCACGCACAACACAAATCGCACACACGCACAACACAAATCACACACACACACACACGCACACGCACAACACAAATCACACACACGCACACGCACACGCACACGCACAACACAAATCACACACACGCACATACACATACACGCACAACGCAAATCACACACACCAACACAGTTTTTGGAGGTAAGGGCTTCAATTTTTAATTAGTATTAATTTATATAATTATATTATTTAATTAGTATATTTACTAAATATAATATGTACCGTTGGATTTAATATTTAATTAAAAAGTTTTATGAGTTTAAGTAATTATAAATTGGGAAAATCTTATTTTTGGTCCCATATTTAGGGTCATTTTTAATTAAGTTCCATTTGTTACAATTTTCTCAAATTTCGTTCCATATTTTCAGAATTTTCTTAAGTATAGTCCCAAAATTCAATTTTCGTTAAATAGATAACAGAGCCGTTAGTTCCGTTATGGAGGTAATATTCCAGCACATTTTGGAGGAAAAAATTATGCCATATTAATATTTTATAAAAATCTTGATTGATATTCTATAAATAATATACAGTACAACAAAAAGTAAAATAAATCCATAAAAATAATAGTATTTCAATAATTTCACCAAAATATCAAATTACATCGATTGTTGCAAATACCAAAATAAATTGAGTTTCAAAGTCAAATGAGTTGTTTTACACATTCAATAGTAGTAGGGGTGATAAAAAAATAAATTTCAAATCTCCCAAATCTGCGCTAACTAAACCGAATTGAAGCAATTTTTATAATTTATATTTCAAACCACAATTCTAAACTTAAAGTAAAATCGAAACGCAATATTAGTTTGATTTTAATTTAGAGCTTAAAAAATCCATCAAAAAACCGAACCGCACTATTAAATATATAATTAATTTTTTAAATTGTATAAAAATTGTAATTTGATAAAATAATTAACTTTTTAGAAGAATTCCAAGCTCTGTTTTCATTCAATATACCAAAATAAATTAATTATTTTATCAAATTATAATATATATAATTTAAAAAATTAATTATATATTTAGTGGTGTGGTTCGACTTTTGGCGATTTTTTTAAGATCTAAATTAAAATCAAACCAATAGTATGGTCCGATTTTACTTTAAATTTAGAATTTTAATTTGAAAAATAAATCATAAATAATGGTTCGATTCGGTTTGGTTGGGACGGATTTGAGCTGTTTGAATTTTTTTTTATCACCCCTACTACTATTGAATGTGCAAACAACTCATATGACTTTGAAAGTCAATTTATTTTGGTTTTGCCAACAACCAATGGCATTTGATATTTTGGTGAAATTATTTAAATTCTGTTGTTTTTATGGATTTTTTTAATTTTTTATTGTACTTTATATTATATACAGAATATCAACCAAGATTTTTATGAAATATTAATATGGGAGAATTTTTGCCCCTAATCCTATGAAGTTATGAAGTTATGTAGTTCCGGATAGTACTTGGTTGGCGGTCAAAGCAAGGTATGAAGTTATGGAGGCTTAATTATATTTTTGGAAGCATGTAGCGCTTGATCATGAGCATAATAGATAATTTGTCTATATATTTTTTTAAAAGGGCAAAATGATCATGAATTAGGCTTAAGGATCGAAACTATTAATATTTTAGAAGTTGAAGGACTAAAGTAAAACTTTAATATTCTTAGGGACTAAAACCGATGAGGACTAAAACTGTAATATCTCAAAAGTAGAAATCACCTTTCGGGGTTGTATAAATATGAATTAAAAATGATCAGTATGGCATGTGAACTAGTTATAACATGAGTTTCAATTTGTGGTATTTGATAGATACACGTATAATTTTATTGATGAGATGATAAATTTGCTAATGGTGATGAAGGGATTACGTGTGTATATATATACTCTACAGGGACTGAATTATGTACACAATTACATGTATAAATAGAATTTACTTTAAATATGATATTTAGGAAAGATATAGTCATAGTGCCCTTAGAGGGCGCTGCTTTATAATATGTAGAAAAAAAATAGTGCACAAAGATACAAAAGAGGTAATATTTGAAAACATAAATACAAAATAAACTATTCAGTAAAATTAAACAAATAAACGTAAACAAAATATAAACTTATTAACGCCAAATAAATATATTTCTTCTCGTACACAAATTAAATCAAGCAATCATCATAGAAATATAAAAACAAAAAAAGAACACCATAAGAGAAATAAATATTAAAGTTTAATAAAGAAAAAAATAGAAAAGACAGAGATTATTACCTCAATAACTTTCAATTATCATGAAAAATTATATAAAAAATAAAATAATATCATGCTAAATAGTAAAATAATAGTCTAACCACATCAGAGATGAGTGTAAAACATAAATAAATATTAAAATTTAATAAGGGAAGAGATTATCCTACATTTGGTAAAGAAAAACTCACTCAAATCATACGGATATTCTACTCCAAAGCTTGACAAAGAAGCGCAAGAAAAAAGCATATTTTAGGAAAGAAGTCTTTGTGATGTCGATTGCTTAAGTGAGAAAAGCGTCGGATCACGACGATTCTTCCTTTTTGAAATAAGTGCGATAAATTTTTATTAATTGAAATCAATCGAGTACAAGAAGAATCATTTCTGACAACTTCAATATCTAACAAAGACTATTACAATAATCACATCATTCTCAATAATACCTATTAATATAATAGACAACAACTGTTACTATGTAATAAACCAACTCCTACTATACAACAAAAAACGTAACCAAAATTCTTCCTTATTGAGAAATATTACAATCTTTACTAGGGGTGCAAGATGAGCCGAGCCGGCTCGCGAGCCGGCTCGTAATAAAGCTCGGCTCGAGCTCGAGCTCGAGCTCTTAGTGAGCTCGAGCTCGAGCCTTTTAGGGTGAGCTCGTGAGCTCGCGAGCCGGCTCGCGAGCTCACCCCCTTTTTTTATTTATTTTTTATTATATATATATATATATATTATTAAAGTGCATATTTAATATTGTATCAAGTTTATATTCAAAATTCATCATATATTAGAATTATTAGTCAATATATCTCTTATTTAGATTTTATATGATAATAAAATATGGTATTTTTATTTATATTATTTTAAAATAGGTTAAGCAATAATTTAGTAAGTTTTGATACTTTTTTATAAATAAATATTTAAAATTCATTATCAATTAGAATTATTAGTTAATATCTCATATTTTAGTTTTAGATGATATTAAAATATATTATTGTAGTTTATATTATCTAAAAACAAACTTATTAGAAAATTTAGTACGTTTTGATAATTTTTTTGTAAATAAATATTAATATAATGTATATAAATTTTATCATTCTCAATCTCTTATAACAAAATTCAGTTATTCACTGTATATTAGAATTATTAGTCCATATCTCATATTTTAGTTTTAGATGGTATTCAAATATGGTATTATAGTTTATATTATCTAAAAGAAGCTTAATCAACAATTCAGTACATTTTAATAATTTTCTGTAAATAAATATTTAATATAATGTATGAATTTTATTGTTATAATTTTAATTTCCACTACAACAAAATATATTTCTTTTAAAAATTCATCATATATTAGAATTTATAGTCAGTGTATCATATTTTAGTTTTAGATGATACTAAAATATGATATTTTGTTTTATATTATTTAAAAACAAGCTTAGTCAATAATTTAATACGTTTAGATAAATATTTAATATAATGCATATATTTTATTGTTGCAATTTCATTCCATTACAACAAAATGTACTTATTCACTATATATTAAAGCTATTAGTCCATATCTCATATTTTAATTTTAGATGATATTAAAATATGGTATTATAGTTTATATTATCCAAAAAGAATCTTAATCAACAATTTAGTACACTTTCATAATTTTTTATAAATTAATATTTAATATAATGCATATAAAAATTATCGTTATAATTTCAATATTAACTACATCAAAATGCATTTATTTTAAAAACTCGCCATATATTAGAATTACTAGTCAATATATTATATTTAAAAAATTTAGATGATACTGAAAATAAGTTCAATCGATAATTTAATATGTATTGATTTCCACTACAATATTAAATAGTTATATTAATTATTTCTATATTTATTAAATAAATAAATAAAACAAAGTAATTCATCTAATTTAAATTAAAAATAAAATAGAAAGGTATTTGTGGGAGCTCGCGAGCTGCTCGAGCTCGAGCTCGAGCTCGACTCGTATCAATTGAGCTCGAGCTCGAGCTCGAGCTCGCTGTCTACTGCTCGAGCTCGAGCTCGAGCCCCTCTTTGTTGGGCTCGCCGAGCTCGAGCTCGAGCTCGAGCTCAGTTAAGGGAGCTCGAGCTCGAGCTCGAGCTCAAATTTTGAGCCGAGCTCGGCTCGTTTGCACCCCTTATCTCAAAGCATTTAAATTCAATTCAATAAGCCAGGAAATAAACCTTTTTATTCAGTCACGTCGCCTTCTCTTCTTTCAAAAGCTTGTTGGCAAAAGCCCGAGTTGGGTGTGAAAGGTATCTCCAAATAATAGTGGGCGGAGTTTGAAACTCCAACAGATCAACTCCTTTACAAGGTCATGAATCTACGCTACAAATTCATTTCTTTCTTTTTCGGTTCTTTTGCTTCACGAGAGCATAAAATAGTAATAAAAATAAGCATATAGAGTGTGTAGTTTTGAAATTATTTAATGGGGAATAAAAATAATTATAAAAAATATTAAACATGATACATACCTATATTAATATTAAATAAATATGTTTTGAAAACTAAATAAATGTGCTCCTTTTGTAGAAAAATAAAAAATAATGAAATATGAAAAAGACCAGTAAATCAAACTTTAAAAAAATATTTGATAAAAAGTTTCCTCATACACATTTCTTCATTCACAAGACCATATCCGTTATTCAATCAATTAATTACTCCTCAAACCATTTTGTATTCACACATACTTATAAAGATTTCTTATTTTTCCAATTTTGATAAATTATTTATTTATTTTTCATTTTTTTATTTAATTCGACCAAGAGTGTAATAAAATTTAAAATTATACATGAAAACAGGGTGTATTTTAAATAAATTTTAACCTATTTTTTAAAATAAATATATCAAAATAATAACTAGACTAAATATTATATATATAATAAGTAAATATCACAAAATAAATTAAATTTAAAATGTAAAAAAAACAATAACACATGTATCCGTATGTATAATAAACCTTGTATTAGTATAAATAAATAGTTAAATTTGGACCACGCATTCTTTATCAAAGAAAATATAGATCATAGGACCTAATCTGAACTGATGGATTAATTTGACCAATCTTGGACTTTTGATCAATTAAATTCCTTAAATATAGCCTATACATTTATATGAATATTTTTGTCATTTATATGCTAAAAATGAAAAATCTACGCCAAATCCAGTTCTGAGGAGTTTTTTTGCCCATTTATTTACCACATGGGATTTTTTAAACATTAGAAATACCACAGGGTATAAAATGCTTTTTAACCCTATGAATATACCTTCTATTTAAAGCTTCCATTATAAGCGCGAGATTCAGAATAAATAATCCAAGAACCAGTAGGATCACTAGGCCCCAATAATGGATCAGTACTATACTGCTATCGTTTCAGCACTGGTAATGTGCATTATCTGGTGCATTAAGACCTCCCTCAATCCTGCAAGAAGAACTCGTCCCTTGCCACCAGGCCCCCGGGGCTTGCCCATCCTCGGGTACTTGCCATTTCTGGGCAATAACTTACTCCATCAGTTTGCAGATCTGGCACAGCGATATGGTCCAATCTACAAGCTCTACCTTGGGAACAAATTGTGTGTCGTGATCAACTCACCATCCCTCGTTAAAGAAGTGGTTCGCGATCAAGACTCGATTTTCGCTGACCGTGACGCTAACATTGCAGCACTAGCGGCAACCTATGGTGGAAAGGACATATCATTTTCGTCACTCAATTCCGAGTGGCGGACCATGCGGAAAATCTTCGTCCGGGAGGTGTTAAGTAACAAGAGTCTCCAGGGGTCGTACAATCTTCGGAAGGAAGAGGTCAGAAAGGCCATCAGCCGTGTCTATAAGGATGCCGGAAAGCCTGTCCACTTCGGTGAGCTATCGTTTCGGACTGAAATCAATGTCATAATGAACTTGCTGTGGGGCGGCATACTTGAAGGGGAAGAGTGCGAAAGAGTTGGAGAAGAGTTCCGGGAAGTTGTCACCAAGATTGTGGATCTGCTGGGAAAGCCAAATATTGCGGACTTTTTTCCGGTCCTCGCCCGGTTTGATATTCAAGGAGTAAAGAAAGAGGTGGAAGGTTACGTAAAATCTATGGATCGGATTTACGACGACGTTATTGCTAGATGTAGAAAGATGTTATGTGGAGAAATCAAGAGAGAAGGAAAGAAGGATTTCCTTCAAGTCTTGTTAGAGTTACAAGAGAAAGAAGATCCTGAGATGCCAATCAGTCTCAGACAAATCAAGGCCATATTCATGGTAAGCTTTGTTTAATTCTTCCTTTACTTGCAACAATATCAGCAGAATTACATTAAATTCCCCTCCCTTTTTTCTAACTATAAAAGAATTTCTGTAAAGTTTGCAATCACCTACTTTGCTTGAACCGGGTGTGACTGTAGAGGTAATGGTGTTATGATGTTTTATTTTAAAGGACAGAGAGTGTAGTTATTATAGGTTTGATTGTTTTAATATTATTAGAAAATAAAAATATAATTAAAATTATATATATAATAAAAATATATCAAGTCGTGGACATTGATTTTTTCTTTAATAAAATATCAAAGTCGTGAACAGTATTCACAACTCGTGCTCGCGGATGTTGTCCACTTCTTAGAGTTGTCTTCATTTGACAAAACTTTTTTTTTCACTTTTTATTTTACGAAGACTCGACAACTTAGACAAGTCTGGTTCAGCCTTGATTTTTTTTTCTCTCTTTTTTTAGTTTTATAAATATTAGATAGATTATAAATTTAAATATTCTTTTTATTATAACTAATATTAAAATTTATAAATTAAAAAATATTATAATTAATTATTGTAATATCATATTAAATACAAATATTTTTAAGATTTCGATATAGGATGAAAATTACAATTAAGTCATTAAAGTTCAGAATTTGCTCATCCACTATTTTTGAGAGACAGGATGTTGTAGGAGGTGGGACAGACACTTCGGCAACAACAATCGAGTGGGTAATGGCTAATCTTCTGAGTAATCCAAAGGCCATGGAAAAGGTACAAAAAGAATTATCCGAGGTGGTGGGATTGAACAACATAGTTGAAGAGTTCCATACTCCTAAATTGAAGTACCTGGAAGCAGTTCTTAAAGAAACAATGCGTTTACATCCGCCTGTACCCCTCTTGGTCCCAAGGTCTCCAAACCAAACTTCCATAGTCGGGCGATACACTGTCCAAAAGGAGCCAGTGTCTTCATAAACATTGGGTGGATCCAAAGGGATCCTTCAATTTGGGAATGTCCTTCCGAATTTAAGCCTGAAAGATTTCTAGACGGCAACGAAAAATGTGATTTCAGTGGTAACAATTTTCATTATCTCCCTTTTGGATCAGGGAGAAGGGTTTGTGTTGGCCTGCCCCTTGCAGAGAAAATGCTGATGTATTTACTGGCTTCACTTTTGCATTCATTTGAATGGAAGCTACCAGATAGGGAAACAGTCGATATGTCAGCCACGTTTGTGATTGTCCTGAGGAAAACTACACCATTGCTTGCTATACCCTCGCCTAGGTTATCTGAGCCAAACCTGTATGCATAATTTCATATTTTGTGTTAATGTTTCTAGCATATTATAAGATCATAGGAGTCATGTCTCGTACACATCTGTAAGTGTTGGGGTTTCAGTTCCTAGAAACTCTAATATACATTTGGTTTGTGATTGAATTCAAGTTATTTGCATGCTCAGTGAACAAAAGAATGTTCGTTTAAGCACTTCGCCAGTGCATATATAATGCTGAAAGATTAATGCTAAATGATTTTACAGTATTTTGAAAGATTCATCTGTTGTAATGAATTTTAGGCATGGTTAGTACATAAGAACGACAGCTGCATGGGGTTCAACAGAAAGGACAACAATGCAGACTTGTGCCAACTTTTTTCTAGGCAACATTGCATTTTTGTCTCGTAGAATAGGGGTTAGCAAAAATGATCCCACACTTTCCAAAATTTTGTTTTGGTACCGAATGTTAAAAAAAATCGCAAAGTTAGTCCCAAAATTACATTTTTGTTAATTTTTAATACAACCAGCATATAATTTTAAGTGCATCACTACAAAAAAAATTGAGTGTTTGCTAAACTATAAATGACCACAACCTAAAAACTGTGGTAAATCAATACTATTAACCACAATTAAATAAAACTAAAACAAAAATTTAAGTTTTTACCAAGATTAATTAATATTCATCACGACTAACCACTACAAAAAAACAGTGCTATAGCAACGGAAATTTGCCACGGAATTTGCATAAAATCTGGGGCAATCCGGCGTTGCCACATAAATTTGTCCATTGCTATAAGTACTAATGCTATAGTTGTAGCGATTTTTTTCGTCTGTGGAAAATTTTGCAACGGGCAATCGTGTGTGGGAAATATCCGTTGCAAATAGTGTTGTTAAACTTTGACTTTTTAACGAATTTTGCAGTAATTTTTGCCATGACATCTGCAACAAATCTTGTCAAAATTTTGCAGTGACTTTGTTATAATAGCTCCGTTGCAAAATTTGCGGCAATTTCTTATTTCATTGCAACGACATTTTGCAATGAAATTTCATTTGCAAAATTGCAGTGCATTATTTGCAACGGCAGCCGTCGCAAATTATACAACAACATTTGCATTGAACTTCAATCCGTTGCAAATATTTATTATAATTTTCATTTATAATATTTTTTCTTTCAAATTTTATACACAATATTTTAATTAAAATTAAATTTAATTTACAATTAACAAGTTATAAAATTCAAACATAAAAAATATTCAATTAAAATAAAATATAAAAGTTAACATAATACATGTTAAATACATACACAACACATAAATTTAATGTCTCATATTCGCTACACAAAATATGTCCAATATATGTCAACATATTCAATATTCAATGTTGGGACTCATCATCATTTTTACAATTATCTAAAGGTGGTTGCCGGATGGTGGATCATTGTCACTGGAGCCATCTTCTGATTTATTTATATCTTCCAACGCCATACCAATTTTATTGGCAAATTGCATCTTTAGCATTTGCATGTGCTAGTTTTCTCGACGCATTGTCTTAGTTTCAAGAAGTAATTTTTGCACCAACTCTGATTCACCTTGTTCCGGCATTGGATTGACAGTGTTAGTGGTAGACGAGGTACGAGAAGTGGATAACCTCGCTTCTGAGCCCATACCCCAAATTCTACCTTTCTTTACTCCTCCAATGGCCTCTAATCACAACTATTGATTATTAACTGATGTTCTCGATAATGACGGGCAAATGTTGAGAAGTGATGTCATCATTTAACTTCTGAAAATTTTCCTATGCAGTTATAGACAAATATAATTAGCAAATAACTTGAACATAATTTAAACTATTTACTTTGGTTTTATTGGTTTTATTTAAAATAATAAAAATATACCACGGCTTCCTCAGCTCTCGGGCCAGCCCAATTGCCTTGTTTTATTTTCCAATTGTTCTCTAATTGCTAAATTAGTGAAGGTGGGCAAACAAGCAATTCCTCCTAATAAAGGCAAAAAAAAAATATTAAATTTAAGTAAAAAAATCTACTATAATCTACAAAATAAAAATAAAAATACTTATATCTTACCAACTTCCGTTTATGTTTTGAAATAGAAGCAGAACCACCTCGATAGATGGTAGAAGCAGATGCAATATTCTTTTGGCGAGTTGTCTTGTTAATTTGTGAGATATTTTGAAATTTCTCGCTAGCCCATGCACTTTCCAACCCTGCCCAAACTTCATTGGACATCCAATCAGCTTTCTTATTTCCTTCGCCCCATTGCCCCATCGCCTCCCTAATTCATTTCCCAACTCTAAAATTAAAATTGCTACGAATTTGAGATGTATCAATTGGATTCCAAGTGTATAGTGTCCCTACAAGATATAATATATCAACATGATAACATAACAAAAATTTAAATTAATTAAAAAAATAACTAAAAATTAAAAAAAAAAATCTTACACTAAATTTTCGAAACCGAAAATCTTTAGTTTCTTCTGGAATATCTTTGAAACAAGGCCATGGTCCTAAATAATAGCCAGTAATAATGGGCTTAATGACAGTAATGACGTCTAAATCCCTACAAAATAACAAATAATTAATTATTAATAAGAAATATAATACAATAATTATAAAAAAGCTTATAAACAACCCAAAATTTGAATTATCTTAAAAGATAAACTTCAGCGTAATGAAATTTGATGGAGTAGTTATCGAAGGGGCATTATTTGACGCAACTTCAGATATGGATGTGGGTGGTGGCGGTGGTGGTGGCGGTGCTGCTGACGAGGATACTGCCGGTGATGGTGATGGTGATGGTGACGATGATGGAGCTATTATATGTGTATTTCTCATCCCAACATGAGAAGGGGTAGAGTAGGGGATGAGGAGAGTCGAACTATAGGAGAAGGTGGAATAGGTAGTGGAGTCGATGATAGTGCAACCCTATGACCTCTACCTCCCTTAGACCCTCCACGTACCATATCTATATGAACATAATAATAATAAAAAAAAAGTAACTTAGTTATATTAGATGTAACATTTAAGTTGATAGTTAGGTTAGTTAGATTAGTTTCATTGAAACTTTAAAATTCATAGTTAGCTTAGTTAGATTAGATTCATTGAAGCTTTTAAATTGATAGTTAACAAAGTTAAATTAATTTAGTGAGAGCTTTTAAGTTGGTATGTAACTTAGCTAAAGTAGTTTAGTTCAAATATTTAAATTAATAGGTAACTTAGCCAAATTAGTTTGGTTGTAACTTTAAAGTTCATAGTTAGATTTGTTTAATTGAAGCTTTTAACTTGATAGTTAACTAAGTTAAATTAATTTAGTTAAAGCTTAATTTAGTTAAAGCTTTTAAGTTGGTATGTAACTTAGCTAAAGTAGTTTAGTTGAAACTTAATTCATAGTTAATTTAGTTACATTATTTTAATTAAAGCTTTTAAGTTGATTTAGTTCATATCTTTTAGTTAATAGTTCATAAATTTTAAGTTGTTAGTTCATTTTATCAACACATTCATCTCATTCACCTCATCTATACAATCATCCCATTCACCTCATCAACACAATCATCCCATTTAATATACCAAACAATATATTAATAAACCAAACATATATATATTCAAACAATATATTAATAAACCCAAAATATCATAATCATATAAACCCAATATATCACAAACTTTTTTAAAAATATACATGATCAATCTTGCCTGGGACCCTTGGTAGGAACAGTTCAGTTCTCTACAAGAATAGCATATTGATCAAAATATATGCCATGATTCAAAAAATTAAGCAATTCAAACCACATGAAAACGTACTGAAGATGCAACTATGTTCCCATGCCGTGATGAAAATGCACGATCACATTCTGACCTTTCAGCTTGTGTTGGATGTTATGCTGGCTGAAACCGATCTACCTGATCAGAAATTTTCTGCGATCCAACAAGCAGGCATGAAATTCAACGAAGGGATTTCCAAGATAGAAAAACCCTTCTTTTTTTTTTTTTTTCTGACAGCAGTTTGGTTGAGTTAGAGCACAAAAAAAAAATAAGAATACTTTGAAAAACTCCGCAGTTTCAGTTGTTCGATAAAAATAGCTAAAGCCGAACTTTATGCATCTTTCGAAATTCTTGCCACTTAGAAGAGGAACAAATTAGATCAAACTATGATCCTTGGGGGAGTCCAAAGATCTCTAACAAAGCTTCAGAACTTTACGACATACATGCCACTTTGTGTCCATGAACCTTTTGAATGTTTTATTAAAGCATGGTTCAGTAACTTTACGAGCATTCCCTTATTTATCCTGGAAAGTTAACCATACGATATATCATGTGAAAAATTGAAATACATGCACATGCCAACCAGTGAAAACTGTACAGGACAAAGTTTAACTTTGATGGAGAAAATACCGTCATAGCAGATGCAGAGGACAGTCCTGCAAGTTATCCAGACAACCTGTCAGGAAGATCTTTGAGCCCTTCCGCACCAAGCTCTTTTAGTATCCCTGAGACCAGCAGTTGCATAAGGAACACAAAGGGAAGAAAATGACACAAGGTTAATAATAAATGAAACGAGGTTGCAACAAGCAAAATTTCTGAAGTGAACTATTGTTGGCCATTTTGTAAAGATGAGCAGCAGCAACCCAAGAGTCCAAAGTACTTAAAGTGCACTCTCGCATTTCCTTTTTAATGTCGCCCAGACATTTCAGAACATCTGAAAGAATGGCCTGCATGAACCACATCAATGTCAATTATCTAACTAAATTTTGACACAGATAAAATCATATTAAATTATTTTAGAAAAAATGAACTTATCTTCGCTATTCAGACGGCTGTCTCATTGTAGGTACAAGAGCACCCAATTGTAGACATCGTTGCTATAATCAAATTCTGGTTCTGTCGTGTTAACGACTTTTAAGAAACAACACAAATACACAGTTAAAACCCTAGTCACAAAAGCAATTAGAGGACACAAACAACACAAATCAAATAAACAATCACAATAAAAAGCCACAAATCGCACACAATCAATCACAAAAATTGACACAATCACGAACAATCGCAACACAAACTCACAATCACAAAAAGAATAACAACACAAACCACAGTCACATAAAGAATTACAACACAACCCACAATCACATAAACTAATTAGGAGAAGACGAGATCAAATTAAAGAAACAAGCTCGAACAATTAAGTCACCTGCATTGGGAGTTCCAATCAGCAATGCTTTCTTTCAAAAAATATTCATGGAAAGGAAAGAGTGAAGTGCAAACAAATATTACACAAACTTCAAATAGAAGCTCCAACCTCTGTGTTCTCAAACATCCTCTGCGCAATGTAACTCATGTGATCAAGCTCCTTTGTCCTTAAATAAGCGGACCAAAATAGTTAAGTTGATGCATATCAACTGCCTAAGTTATCATACATTGTTAGACTCCTTCACATTGAGCAAAGCGTGTGAATGAATGTTAATGTCCTGAACATACATGATCAGTCTGGTCTGGGACCCTTCATAGGAATAGTTTAGTTCTCTACAGGAATAGGATATTGATCAAAATATATGCCATGATTCAAAAAATTAAGAAATTCAAACCACATGAAAACGTATTGAAGATGCAACTCTGTTACCATGCCGTGATGAATATGCACAATCACATTCTCACCTTTCAGCTGGTGTTGGATGTTATGCCGGTTGAAACCGATTTACCTGATCAGAAATTTTCTGTGATCCAACAAACAGGCATGAAATTCAACGAAGGGATTTTCAAGATAGAAAAATGTTTTTTTTTTTTTTTCTGACAGTAGTTTGGCTGAGTTAGAGCACAAAAAAAAAAAAAAGAAATAACTTGAAAAGCCCCATGCAGTTTCAGTTGTTCGATAAAAATAGATAAAGGCGAACTTTGTACATCTTTCGAAATTCTTTCCACCTATAAGACGAACAAATTAGATCAAACTATGATCCTTGGGGGAGTCCAAAGATCTCTAACAAAGCTTCAGAACTTTACGACATACAAGCCACTTCGTGTCCATGAACCTTTTGAATGTTTTATTAAAGCATGGTTCAGTAGCTTTACGAGCATTCCCTTATTTATCCTGGAAAGTTAACCATACGATATATCATGTGAAAAAATGAAATACACGCACATGCCAACCAGTGAAAACTGTACAGGACAAAGTTTAACTTTGCTGGAGAAAATACCGTCATAGCAGATGTAGAGGAAAGTCCTGCAAGTTATCTAGACAACCTGTCAAGAAGATCCTTGAGCCCTTCCGCACCAAGTTCTTTTAGTGTCCCTGACACCAGCAGTTGCATACAGAACCTAAAGGGAAGAAAATGACACAAGGTTAACAATAAATGAAACGAGGATGCAGGAAACAAAATTTCTGAAGTGAACTATTGTTGGCCATTTTGTAAAGATGAGCAGCAGCAACCCAAGAGTCCAAAGTACTCAAAGTGCACTCTTGCATTATACAAGTTCCACTTGGTTGTATATGTGTGCTGGCCGCTTCCAGTATTTTTTTCACGCTTTCACTAGACTCCAAGCGAATCTAGACAACGAAGAAAAGTCAGCATGACCTCTTTAAATAATTTAGAGACTTGACATCTATCTCCACAACAGGTAACCACACCTTCGAGTCTGAACTCTCCAGGTACTTCAACAAATCACAATCAAAATAAAAAAACCCACAAATCACAGAGAAACAATAAGAAAAAATCCCACAATCACCAACAATCGTAAGACAAACTCACGATCACAAAAAGAATCACAACACAAACCACAGTCACATAAAGAATCACAAAAACCCATGATCACATAACTAATTAGAAGACGAAAGATCAAATCCAAGAAACAAGTTCGAATAATTAAGTCAAATTGCACCAAAACCCACAACAAATCAAGAAACAAAACATACCCACACATAAAAACAATCAAACAATAAGAATACAAACAGCCACGCATACACAGTTAAAACCCCCTTTCACAAAAACAATTAGAGAACACAAACAGCACAAATCAAATAAAAAATCACAATAAAAAGCCACAAATCTCACACAATCAATCACAAAAATTCCCACAATCATGAACAATCGCAACACAAACTCACTATCACAAAAAGAATAACAAGACAAACCACAGTCACATAAGAAAAAATCCCACAATCACCAACAATCGTAAGACAAATTCACTATCACAAAAGGAATCAGAACACAAACCACAATCACTGAAAGAATCACAAACAACCCATAATCACATAACTAATAAGAAGACAAAAGATCAAATCCAATAAACAAGTTCGAACAATTAAGTCAAATTGCACCAAAACCCATAACAAATCAAGAAACAAAACATACTCACAGATAAAAAAATAGTCAAACAATCAGAATACAAACAAGAATACTAACAGACAATTATAATACAAACAGTCACAGTTAAACCTACAATCACAAAAATAATGAGAGAGAACACAAACGACACAATCACATAAACAATTAGAATAAAAACCCACACCCCACACACCCCTACAGTCAAGAAAACAAAAAGAACACAAAAAGTTCAAGCACATAAACAATGTGAATAAAACCCCACAAATCAGAGAGCAATCAGAAAAAACCCCCAATCACCAACAATAATAAGACAAAAAGAATTACAAGACAAACCACTATCACAGAAATAATCAAAGTCAAATTACACTTCAAACCCACCATCACGCGATTAATTAAGACGACCAACAATCAAAGACAAAGGGTCAAAACATAAGGTTCAATAAACAAAGAAATAGTTGAACGAGCAAACGCAAACACAGAAGGACCGCACCGAAGAAACGCTTGATGAAGAGATGTAGCAAATAGTAGTGAAGAGAGAAGTTAGGGTACTCCTTTGATTCTATCGGTTTTCTATTTCAATATGAAAAATTAGCCGTTAAATCAAAAAATAAGCCGTTGAATCATATCAAGAAACTAACCGTTGAATCAAATCAAGAAACTAACCGTTAAATCAAGAAAATCTTCGGCGATTTCTCCGTTGAATAAGAAGAAAATCGAGAAACCCAAATAAACTACTTTTAATACAACAACATATCTCAAAATATGTGTGTGTGTTTATATTCAAATTTGGTAAGAGAAAAAAGAAAACATTACAAAATGATTAATAACCCATTTATTAAAAAATATAATAAAAAGAAAATACTCAAAATAACAAAAATGAAAAACCAAACAAAACCAAACCGGACGGGTCGCGGTGGCGGACGGACGCGGCTAGATGGTGGGGTTGGACAGCTGGACGCGGGCTGGACTCCGGTGCCGTGGCTATGTGCTGGTCTCAGGCGGCGGCGTGGCTATGGGCAGTGGCACTGAAACCGAGATCGAGAAGAGGGAGAGAAGAGAAGAAGAGAGAAGAAGAATGTGAAGAGGGTTTGGCTGCAAATGGGGGGAAAATGGGGGGAAAGATGATGAAAAAAATGAGGGGGGAAGATGGGAGAAAAAATTTAGGGGGAATTAGAGAGAAATTAAAATTAGAGAAAAATAAAAATTAATAAAGATTAAGAATTAAAAGAAAATTCATATTTTTAAATTTTTGTTAATTAAATTAAATAATGTATTTCTTATTTTTGTATTTTATCTTAAAGAATTGATATATATATATATAAATTGAATTTATCTCTTATTTATATATTTTCTAAAAGAATTTGTAACTATATTATTTTATTTATTTTATATTTTTCCAAAGTATATCTAAAAGAGGGACATTATAATAAAATATATTATGCTCAATAAATAATTAATATCTCCAAAATTAAATGAAACACATTATCTTCAATCAATAATCATCATCATCATCATCTTCATCTTGTCCAAGTGCTTCATCATCATCATCATCATCATTCGTTTCATTGTCTTCAGAACTATCTTCTTCTTCTTCTTCTTCTTCTTCTTTTTTCTTCTTTTTTTTCTTCTTCTTCTTCATCAATATCATTAGCAATACCGTTTATGTCATGTAGAGGTTGAATTTTATTTTCTGTAGTAACTATTGGAACAGATTCTACCTCATCCTCTTGAAATGCTGTCTCAGTCCACCTTGACTCAACAGTTCGTCTAGCTTATGTTCTACATACAACCATCCAACCAACTTTATCTTTTCTTAAACTCGAATATTGAGTGTATTACACTTGGATTGCTTCTTGTGCTAGAATAAACGGCTAATTTTTTTTTTACAAACGTTTCTGGTGAACATCAACCAAGTGATACTTCGGGTGAGTCTTCACTCCTTTAATAGGATCTACCCACCTACACTTGAATAAGACAACATGCATATTCAGATGCTCAAATTCATATTCAAATTGTATTACCTCCTCCAGCCATCCAAAAAAATTTGTATTAGAGTCCAAGTAACTTGAGCTTCTCACACAAACGCTACTGTTCATAGTAGACTTTTTTTCTTCATGGGTTAAAGTGTGGAAATTGTATCCGTTGACGAAATAGGCTGGCCATGTAAGTACTCGCTGTGATAGACCCCATGCAAGCATCTTTAGAATCAGATCAGTAACTCGATTATTGGGATCGGTAACCCATTACATTAAAAAAATGATGAAGATATATAAAAATTTCAACTATCTTATTTTTATAAGATAGATAAAGATTAACTCACATAAGTTTTGAACCATGGAAGAAATTGCATTGCAACTATGCCATCAATGTCAACTATATCAGCATCGTACAGGTATATAATCTTGCAAAAAAGCCTTACAATAGTACCGAATATATTTTAATTTATGATCTAAAAACTATTTTAAGTAATAAACAAAATAAATACTTACTCATAATTTGGCTGGTCTGCAGCGTTTACAACATAAAAAAAACCTCCTCACCGATCGTTAGAACTTATACCAGTTTCGTTCTTATTTGACTGATGACTAACATGTACTAGAGGACAAATAGGACCAACTGCATCAAACACCACTCTCTGGTCCCTATTTAATTGCTCATAGTTATTCCAATGTAATGTTATCTCACTTGGCAAGTTATTTTCTGACACTAAAAATTCGTATTCTGGCTCACCATGAGATGTCCAATTGTAATAGTTTTACGAAGCCTTTTCTAAGAAGGTGGTATGTCACATCTTTTGTGGATTTGTATTAACCAATCATACATTTACTGCATGGACAATGAATTTTCGCTTTATCCATAAGTGCATGTTGTGTTTGGCCTAATTTATAAACTCAATCACTCCCTCCTGAAATTCTTGTCTAATACCAACATTACGAGGTAGATTCTTCTCATACATCCACTTTCTCAACTCTCTAAACATTTTTATTCTAAAACAACAAATAATATACATTCAATAATATAAATGCATAGATAATAAGCTAAAAATTAAAAAATTAAAATGCCTTTATATATAGATCACACAAGCCAAATTTTTTTTACATACCTTGTAAGCTAGTTGAACCTCCAAACGTATGATTTATTGTACCGATTTGATTACAAATACTTACACCTCATATAGAAGACAAAAGTTACAGTATAAAAAAGATATTAGAAGTAAGAAATATAAGAAAACGGATAATAGAACAAGAATGAAAAAAGGGTGTAAGTATCTTTTTTTTTTTTCGAATTTTTGCCACGGAATTAGCCTCGGCTTTTGCCACGACTTTAAATTTCATGACAACATCCGTGGAAAACTTGAAATTTTTGAAATAATGCATTACAGTTTGTTATACGGATTCCAACGGACTACAAATCCATTGCAAAGTCTACGGCAAATATAATATCTCCATATTAAATTGCACCAACCTTATTGTACGGATTGCAATGGATGTCTTGACCGTTGCAAAGTCCATGGCAATTGCAATATTTTAAAACTAAACGTCCCCAACTACCTTGTATGGATTGCAACGAATTAAATGCCCGTTGTAAATGCTATTGTAAATTTATCATCAAACATGTCCGTGGCACCGTCCGTTGCAACAGTCAACTATTTCATTTGCAACGGATCCCATACCAAGAAATTCGTGGCAAACATAATTGCTATATTTTTTAAAAAAAATTTGTAACTTGAAGATTGTTGCAAAAGCGGTTAGCAACGGATATAATTTGCAAATTCGTGGCAAAATTAGACACGGATGTTAACTGCTGTTAAAACCATTGCAAAGTAGCAATGGATAGCATCCGTGGCAAAGTTTGCCACGGATATTGCCACGACTAGCAACGAAATTGGGTTATCCAAAGGTTGACCGATTTTTGCAATGGACGTATGCAACGGTATGTCCGTTGCAACATTTCATTATTGTGTTTGCCTTTGGGAATTTCGTTGCAAAGTTATGGCAAATGCCGTGGCAAATTTGCCACGAAACTTTCTGCCGCAAAAATCCGTTGCTATATCACTGTTTTTTTGTAGTGAATATTTCATCAACACTTGTAGAAACACTAGTGAAGGGTAGTTGTAAAGCTGTGATTGATTTGTATTTGTTATAATTTTCTTCTTTTGATTGTAATAATAAACCGTACCAAAAAATCATATTTTTTCTAGTAGTTGTTAACTACAACAAAGCGGATCGGATACAACAATCAAAGGGGTGCGAGAAGGATTTTTTGTCTAGCTTATTTACTTTCTTCCTTTTTCCTTATATTAAAAACTCAATCAAAGTGCAATTATCTCCAAGAACAAAATGTCTGTTATGCTTAATATCGTTAGTTTGATCGATCGAAGATCGACCGTAGTTCCTTTAACTTTAAATAGTCAATAATAAAAAGAGAAGCCCTCAATCGAGTAACTGGGGAGCAGGGGAAGATCTTCATGTAGGTTCTCTTTACTACATAAGGCCCTTCAGACTAAGGTGCCCCTGACATCTTCCTGGGTTGGCAGTACTTTCTTCAATACGAGGTCTCTTGGGCTTCAACCATGGCATGGCAGTAAGCAGTAAGTTGGCCTAGTATGTCGCCCAGCCTTCGCCTTCTTCAGTGGCCAAGTTGAAGCAGGTCTTTCTTCACTTCTTGAAGGTGCAAAATCAATGGTAGCTTATTATGCTACAATGGGTTCCGCCTCTTTAGCCTTTTGTAATAGTTTCTTTCCTTAGTTCTGAGATCCAGCTTCAAAACTCTAGGAGACTAATTGCCTCCCCACATACTGACAAATCGATATCATCGATCTCATACCAAATCCGCTCTTGTCTCCTTCGCCTCCGACTGAAAATCTTGGGTTGGACGAATTATCCGAAGAGGATCATTTAACCGTAGCAAAAGCGCTATTACTACCCTTTGACCACTCTATTCGTACATGGAGTCAGGGGAAATTGAATTTTCTTTTTTATTTTATTTCACAAATGGGCATGCTGTCGAATCGGAAAAGGTTTCGAAGAGCGAGTTCGGTAGTAAGATCTGAAGGGGAGATTCACGGGTCATCTAAATGTGCAAATGTCATAGCAGGAGCAGGATCGAATGATTAACAGAAACTAAGGTGAGTGCAACGAACTATAGAAAATGTACCAGTCTTGTAGCGAATAAAGGTCAAAAGTCCGGTAGGGTCTAGTACATTTATACAGAATGGTAAAGAGGCCCTTTATGATCATCGACCATCGAAATGAAATGAAAGGTTAATCCTTACCAACTTGATCTTGTTGCCCCTGGCAACAAACATGCATGAACCATTTCACAAAGTATGTGTGCGGATTGTCCAAAGTCTCGATAGTTAGCTCTCGGTCTTCCGGTCGAAAAACAACGTCGATGAAGACGTGTAGGTGCACCTAAAAACAAGAGTTCCAGGGGGCTCAGTAAACCCTATTTGCTAGAGTTTTCAAAGGCCTGAAGATATAAACAGGGAATTCTCTTATTTCCCTTATCAAGGAAGCCAGACCTAATCGCCCTTGATCGACTAGCACTGGACTTTCTTAAGGCAGGGGATTTTAGTTCCGACTTAAGAGTAGAAAAGTAAAACGAATCGAAGATCTCTACAATACGAATAATGTAACGCCTCCCTTATTCCAAATCCCTTTATTCGAGAAGAAGAAGTGAATAGATTTATCAGTCCACCTCTTTGATTGACTTATTATACTCCTGAATACGAAATCAAAGATACTAATATCTTGGCAGCATTCCGAGTAACTCCTCAACCTGGAGTTCCGCCTGAAGAAGCAGGGGCCGCGGTAGCTGCCAAATCTTCTACTGGTACATGGACAACTGTGTGGACCGATGGATTTACTAGTCTTGATCG
Organism: Sesamum angolense; assembly: GCA_034509725.1. Lineage (NCBI taxonomy): Eukaryota > Viridiplantae > Streptophyta > Magnoliopsida > Lamiales > Pedaliaceae > Sesamum > Sesamum angolense. The sequence continues at coordinate 6,129,522 of JACGWL010000006.1, read as the reverse complement.
TTACAAAGGGCGGGTCAGTCCAACTCTGAGTTCTTCGGCATTTATTCGTCTTTCTTCCTACGAGTAAGAGTCATTCTAGGTTAGGTCGGCTCCAGAGATAGATCTCCGCCTTCCGGCTTAGAGGAGCGCTCCCAGGAGCTAATTCTGGAAAACTTACAACAAAGAAAGGGAGATCTAGCGGAAGGGTCCTGCAGGAATGATCTATCTATGCCGGATGCTCTTTGGTGCTACCTTCCCGGTTAGCCATGCTTACCATTTTCTATGAGTAAATGTGTCCATCCTTACGTAATTGGAAGTAACCAATTAGGTTTACGACGAAACCTAGAAATCAATCACTGATCCAATTTGAGTACCTCTACAGGATAGACCTCAACAGAAGCCTGATCCAATTCCACTACTGACATCATTCATGCATGAATCATAACCCAATGAAGCTTGACTGTTCCCTGGGATTGGGTTTGGCTTGGAATGTTCCAAACTCTACTTGAGCATCCAAATCTGGATCAATACCAGAAAAAACATCTCTGAACAAGGTTCTAGCACTATGCCAAATGTGTCCGAAGAAGATTATACGGATCCTGTGGGAACTTTTCCATGCAACGAATGCTTTCCGAAAACACCACGCTTTGTAACGATCAAGACTGGTAAGTCCATCGGTAGAAGATTCGGCAGTTACCGCTTATGCCCAAAAACTAAAATCAGAAGGAAGAGCTTGAGTAGGTTTATCTTTCTATGTAACTGTGCTCAACCCTCGTGCCCGTCCATTTCTGCGCAAGGGCGTTAAGCGTGCCAGTGAGTTCTGTCGGACTATTTCATATATTGGAAAAAGGAATGATCCATCGGGCTCAGGATTGTTCTCTGATAATGGATCAGAGTTCCCTCCATAGAAGCTAGGAGTTGGATTATTCCCGCTAAGATAGAGCTGCAGCTTTTAGTTCACCTCCGCAATTTCAGAATCTCCCTGGCGAATGGCCTGTTCTCCCCGGTCGGAATAGGTGAATTAATTCCTTCCCTTAGAACCGTACTTGAGAGTTTCCTACAAGCGTTTGACCGACCGATGGGAACTAAAAGCCTCCGAAAGAGGCGGCGAGAGCTTCTTCTGGCGTAAAATAAGTGAACACTTTGCTGAAAGCGGACCAAAAGCTATGGAACTTGGGTGTGGGTCTTTGGAATGGCTTTTTCTTTTTATTTATTATTTATTCTGGGACATTGGTGCACTTGCAAAGTACTCCTATTCGTTCGCTCAGTGATGGAATCCTTGAATCCAGTACATTCTGGGTCTCCACAAGGGGTTAGAATTCTCTGCTCTCTTCTGACTACCTTCACCTTTACTCGAGGCATATAGCGGAAAGTCAGATCTTATATACCGTATCATCATATGGAGATGTAGCTCTCTGGCCACAGTTCTTCTACTTTATCCCCCATTGAGCTCAACTTTTTCTTTTTCATCTATAGGTTGAATTCATATTCAAGAGTGAAATTCCAGTTTATCTAGTGGAATTCGTCTTTCTCTCTTCCTAAACTGGAAATACACGCTTTTCTTGAGGAAACCCTCGAGTACCCCTCCTTGCCCCCTAGTTTAGGCTCATTAATTCTACCCATGATGAACTAAAATTATTGGTGCCCATGACAATAATCATTTTTTTTATAAAGTTAGAACCTGATTCTAGACATGGTTTACTAACCATCATGCCTGTAATTAACAAGCTCCAGGCTTGAGCAAGCAAGTTTCAAAAAGGAGTCTTTCCCCAGGATTCCCTGGTAGGGCATCCAGGACATACCAGGCCAGGCGAGAATTATGCGCCCTTGGATTGCTGTTGCATATTCAGCTCCTATTGCAGCTGCTACCGCTGTTTTCTTGATCTACCCAATCGGTCAAGGAAGTTTTTCTGATGGTACGCCTCTAGGAATTTCTGGTACTTTCAACTTCATGAAGGCAGGAATAATAAAAAAAAAAGTCCAGGTTGGTTGGTGAGCCTAGTTCTCTCTTGGTCGAGTATGCCCCTTTACTAAGATTAGTCAAGCCGCTAATCCCTACAAGGGGCCTCCGCTTGGAGGAAGCGATTGGAAGAAGGCTGGACGTGTCATTTCTTCTTATCTTTACTTCTATTTCTCTTCTTTTTTTTCCTCTGGCTACTAAGATGTTTCAGTTCGCCAGGTTGAGAATCAACAAATTCGACTCCGCATTGTTCACAAAATTTCGGGTATCTTTTTTTTAATAACTTGTCAAACTCGGGAAAAATAGGCCTCATTTGACTTGAATTTGAAAATTCGAAGGAGACTGACTTCTTCTCTAGGCTATTCTCTGGGGTGAATCTTTTCTGCTTAATATTCTGCCTAATATATTTATAACGGGGATTTCCGCCTTTAACCCTCAAGGTAAGCTTATTCCCCTTCCCTTCTTGAAACTTATTCTAGAAAACTTCTTTCTATACGCAAGTCATTCCATTCGGAGATGGTCCTAATTAGAGATGGGTCCATTGGTCTGCCCTCAAAAAGAGTGACAGATGGATAGACCACACCTTTGACGGCGGGTTAAGACCAAAGGGCGGGAGAAACCTCTCACTCTAAAGAAGAACAACGTTCATTACAAGCTCGATATGAGGCATTTACGATCGAGAAGGACTTATTTGACCTAATCGTACCACGTAATCTTTTAAAAAGCCCATATAGGAACTGCATCAATTTCTGGAAAACTTTCAGTTCCCAGTTCCAAAAGTCAAGAATTTCTGCCGGATGAAAAAGTTTTTGCATTAGTAGCAGCCAAGGAGTCGACATTCTTTTACTTTAATAAAGATAGAATAGAATATTTCCTATGGCCCCTAAGGGATGAACGCTAGCGGCATGCTTAACACATGCAAGTCGGACGGGAAGTGGTGTTTCCAGTGGTAGAAGGGTGAGTACCGCGTAAGAACCTGCCCTTGGGAGGGGAACAACAGCTGGAAACGGCTGCTGATACCCCGTAGGCTGAGGAGCAAAAGGGAATCCGCCCGAGGAGGGGCTTGCGTCTGATTAGCTAGTTGGTGAGGCAATAGCTTACCAAGGCAATGAGCTTGACTGCAAGACCCACCCGTCGAGCAGGGACGAAAGTCGACCTTAGTGATCCGACGGTGCCGAGTGGAAGGGCCGTCCCGTAGCCTTTGCTTCCCATTAAAGGGACATATCGGCCAACAAGGTTCGATGTAATTGAAAGGGAGCTCGTCCACTAGACATGCTACCTCGATTTTAGGACAACATTGCACTTTTAGTCCATTTGAGGTCTTTTTATAAAGTCCCAAATTTTCATGCTCAAATATTAATTTCCAAAATTTAAAAAAAAAGTATGCCTTGTCTTCTTTTAGGGGGAAAATATGCATGACTATTGAGTTCAAATATTAATAAAAGTTTTATTGAAGGTATCAATTTATTTAACAGTTAATGAAAACCGCGTATTTTATATTAAATATTAATATACATTTATATTATGCAATGCACTTATTGATTATATATATATATACACACACATTGACATACGGATATATTATGTTCAATTTTATAATATACTTAAATGTATATAAGTCGTGTTTAGTTCAATCTATATTTATCACTTTCCCATCAAATCTTTTTCATAGGAACTTTAATTTTGTTTGATGACACGTACTTCCATTACTCCTATTTTGCCAACAAACAATGAAGCAAAAATTCCCTGAAAGTCCTTCACATGTCAAGCACATGTGATTTTTCATAAAAATGACAGTTATTAAATTTATTTCAAATTGAGGTACAAGTTAAAAAGGTTTCAGTATACTATTAATACTTTGTTATTAAAATCATTTCAAATAGAATAGGTCATAGACTAAACGTTTCTATTATATAACTGCTCCTAAATAAACGGAATATATCAAATTTCCACTAAGAACGGGCATATAATTAAAAATTGTTCCTGAAAATATTACAATATTCCCCAGAAAAACGAGGAAAATTTAAAAGTTAGGGACGGTCAAAATAATTTACCGTTCCTAAATCTATTCCAAACATATTAATTTTGCGCCTAAATAAAAAGTGGAGGAAAATCGTTTCTATTGTTAACTTAAATGAAACCGTTCCTAAATGAATACTCAAAACCATTTCTAAATATAAAAAGGTTCGTTGTTTGCGTCCTGATTACGATATCTCAACATCTGTGAGCCTGATTAATTCCAAACTTAAATGCATATCAATACTATACATATGTAAATATATCTAGCTGTCTGATGTAAAATCACATGGTTTGAAAGACAATTGCATTGTTTTGAAGCTCGTTGATTGTGAATCAGATAAGATGTCTCACAATCCGTATAACAAAAATGTCCAAAATTTCACTGAATGTAGCATTTTGTCGATTTAATCATATCTAATGATCTGATTAAAATTTTAACGGTCTGATTAGGCGATCTAGTTAATAGTATAATATGCTACTTACATCTATGTAAGACTAACAATCTTATATATACAAATATACTTGATCTTATGAATATGTACCAATTTAATTCAAAAAATTATGTATTTGCAATGATCTTAATTAATTTATGGTCTACTTCTCTCGACAATTAACATGTGTGGAACGATATTTCCTTTAGTTTTTTATTTAAATGGAAAAAGAATATTGGCACAATATTAGGAACAGTCATCTAAATATCCACTCAAAATGACGTCATTTTTGAATTAAACGATGGCGATTTTCATAGTTACGAACGGATTTAGAAACACTGTAACCAACAATTCCTAAATAAATCAAGAATTTGGCTATTAGGAACAGGCTATAGAATAGCTTTTTAAAAATTGACTGCTCCAAAAAAATTAATTTTTGCAACTAAATAAAATGTGGAGGGAAAATCACATCTAGGAATAATTGTTAAATGTTTGACCGTTTCTAGATGAATATCTTATTAATGCATCAACTGAAACGACTTCGTTTTTCTTAATTAGAATGGGCTTTGGATGGTTTTTTAAAAATTTGACCGTTCTGAAGCCCGTTCCAAATTTAAGTATATAAAAAACACTTAACAGATTTTTCGTTTCCCTTCCTCTTCTCCCTCCCTCACTCGCTCTCACTGTCTCTACAACCTGCTCTCATGCCTCGCCTTCTCCGCCGCCAGCCATCGTGCGCCAGCTGCCGTTTGCTGTCCACCGTCCGCCGTTCCCCCTCTGTCGTTCCACCTCCCTACCTCTCTATCCAACGGTTAGTTCTCTCTCTCTCTCTCTCTCTCTTCCCCCATTTTTTAAAATTCCTCCCCCCCCCCCCCCCACCCCCAATTTTAGAATTTTTTTCAGAAATATCGGTGAAATATTTCTGAATTTTTTTTCAAAAACAGTTTCTGAAATATATTTTGTGATTTTGTGAAAATTGTACGAATTGCAATTTTTTTTTTTTTGGAAATTTTGTATAATTGTGTTGCGATTTTTATGATTTTTGTTGCAATTCTATGATTTTCTATATTTAAAAATGCATTTATGAAATATTAAAGTTTTCAAAATTTTTCATAAATATTATGAAATACTTTTTCTGAACATTTCTAAATATTTTGAATTTTTTATGAAATTTTTATAAATATTCTCAAATATTATTCTGAAATAGTATGAAACATTTTGAATTTTTTTGAAATATTAAAATATTTTCTGAAATATTTAATATTTTTGTGGAATAATAGTATTTTTTGAAATTTTCAGAAAGTGCATTCGGAAATATTAACTTTTCTCCATTTTTCTGCAATTTTCCAGTTTTTCTGAAATAATAAAATTTTCTTCAATTTTCTGCAATTTTTCTGTTATTTTTTTTAATTTCTGATAGTTTTAATTAGTAGAAATACATTTGTAATTTCTGCAATTTTGTGTTTTTTTTTTTTATTTCAATTAGTAGAATATTTGTTGGGTGATTTTTTTATTATAATGTTAGGTTTATAATGTTGTTCATGATGATGATATCATTACTTGTAGGGTTTATTTTTTTTTATTGTTAGGAATAAAATGTATGTATGTCGTATGTTAATTGCAATTTTCTGAAAATTTGTATGTATTTACAATTAAATTAAAATAACTTTTTATAATTAAATTATATTTATCCTAAAATTAAAATATTTTTCTAAAATTAAAAATTTACTGAAATTAAAATATATTTTTTCTAAAATTAAAAATATTTTTCTGAAATTAAAATTGTTTTTTTTATATTAAAATATTTTTCAAAAATAGTTTTAAAAAAATTAAATAAGTTTTCAGAAATTAAAAATAGTTTTTCCTGAAATTAAATTATTTTTCCTCAAATTAAAATGTCAGTAAGTTTGGTAATTATTGTGTAATTGTGTAATTTCTGCAATTATTGTGTAATTTCTATAATTTATTATAAATTTCGGTAATTGCCACAGCCGACCGCGTTTGCTACCGCCCCAGTACAGCTCTGATAGAACCCCCATCACAGAACGACAACGAAATGGACGACGCTGATGGGGAGGGTTTTGATTATGTTTTAATTTTTTTTAATTTTGTAATCGAATAATAATTTATATTAATATTTTTTTAATTATTCATGTTTATTCATCATGTTTATTCATAATGTTTATTACATTCAATTACTTCATATTTATTCAATTATTTAAATACATTTATATAATTAATTAAAATTTTATTTATTAATTAAATTATTATTTAAAATTTATTAAATATATAAATTAAATAATCTATAAAAATTTTATTATAAAATAATATATATTAGGAACGGTATTATTTAACAAATGACCGTTCTTAACACCATAGCCAAAACAGTGCTAAGTACGTGTTTCTAATAATATTGCCCATTCCAAATACTATTGCTAAAATAATTTTAAACAAATGTTCCTAAATATGGATGACCGTTCCTAATACTGCCACAAAATATATCACCAAATACAAATAAATACAGTTCAAAAATTTAGACTTCAGTATTACAAAAACTGTTCCAAAGTTATCCGAAATAAATAATATAACTATTCCAAATTTTATCTGACCGTTCCAATTGCAATTTTTTTTTTTTTTTGTTTTTATCAAACTCAATATTAGGAACGATCATAAGCAAAGTGTTACACTGACAGTGCCAAATTGGAACGGTTGTTCACAAACCTCCTAAATATTTATAATGCCGTCTATAAAGACGGATGATGAACCGTTCAAAAATTCAGTACAAATTCTTTTCGTCTATTCCAAACCGTTCCAAAAAAAGAAAAAACAAAAAAACATTCCGAAATCCGTCCAAATCCCACTCTTTTTTTTTTTTTTTTTTGGTGTACTTTATAAGGTGTCAATAGTCTTCTGTAATCTTAATGTTTTGGGGGGGGGGGGGGGGGGGGGGTGATGGCGGTTTGTACTATTAATATTAACATAAAATTAATTAGTCAAAAGTCACTCTTTTTAAGTTTAGATTAGTATTTTACATATTGTTCATATGTTAGTTATTTTTAAATTTTAATGTGACATAGTAAATTATTTTTTTCTTAAAATAATTAAGATTTCTTCTAGCAAAGTAATTGCTTTGAACATTATTTGCGTATTATTATTTTTTTAGTTGGATATATTATTCATTCACTAATTAGTAGTTTAGAGTAATTAGGAGTCTAGGACTAGCTACTAAACAGTTTTATTTTTTTAAATAGAATTTTGTTCTTTTTTAACTATTTATTTTATTTGTTATTAATTAAAAGGAGTACTTAAGTAAGGATAACAAACGCTTGTGAATTCAATTCATACTTTTATATACAGTATACATATTGAATTCATACAGTATAATCATACTTTTCTCTGTCTTTTTAAAATTTGAAAATATTTCTATTGTTATTGCAACACTAAGTGTTGTTCGATTCTATTTTCTCTTGAAAAATCTCCTCTGTTAGCAGAAAATAATATCTAAATGCAATATAATAATATATTCCTTCAATAAGCTTAGACTCTGATACAATTCTTGGCGAGCATGGACGAAAATATGTATAAACATGCAAGAATAATGACTAAATTTCGCGGTTTAAAGTAGTAGAGGGGTAGAATGGTCCAAAATTTTGCCTAAATCTTGTCAGATCCGATTGGAGGACTGAAACCAAGCATTTTTTAAAAGTTACGGGACAAAAATGCAATCGCTTAAAATTAAAAGACTAAAATGAGAAATGACCAAAGTTAGGAAACGAAGCCTTTAAACCAAATTGGAGATATAATGGGTCCAAGACTTTGGGTACAAGGTGTACACCATAATATTTTGTTTGACCATCCAAGTGTATGTAAAGTAGAGGAACCATGTCATGATCCTCTCGGATGTATGATGTATATAACTTGGATGTACCTTGGCCATTTCCTAATATTATTCAAGATAGGGGTTCATTTCCACTCAATCGAGGGACCTCAACCCTCGGCATGCTGGTGAGTTGGTTATATATATGTAGATCTGTGAATGGGTGGATATTATTTTATATGGATTTGAACCCAACGAACACCCATGGCAAATTTTTTATACCATACTCTACAAAACACCCATAGGGTCTTAGACTATATCAATATTTATGGGGATTTTAGGGTTATTAAGCCATTATTCATACCCATAGATATTTAAGGGAATTAGACTCCACACATTTAATTTTACGGGAATAGGGTAGAGTAGGGTCTTTCACCCACTAAGTAGGGTATGGATATGAAGGTTATTTTTTAGTATGACCCTTCCCCTTGACAAGCCTAATTATATATCACCAAGTTCAATGGATCAGCCTGGGAAATTGGTGGCAATTGAGATGAAGAAGAAGCTCGATCAACCTTGGGTGAGGGCCTCCGCACATGCCCATTAACTCTTGAATTTGCTCTATTTTATTAATTATTCAAATTTAATTATTCAATGAATCTTTTATTATTTAATAGCATCAAGCAAATTAATTTAGGAGTGAGCTACAAATAGTAGAATTAAATGGTTTTCAAATAATTATTATCAATATAATACATTCTTAGTTTGATTGAAAATATAAATGTAAGACATGCTTATTTTATATTTTATCTTAATATTTTTTTTTATATTGCGTATTTTAATTTTATGAAAAGTTCAAAATATATATAATAAAAATATATATTATATATAGTCGTAGTAATGTCGTGTCGTGTTCTATTTTTTTTTATATTTTTCGTATCGCGATTTCCGTATCTATACATCATAAGTTAACGAGAAGAGACATGTGCCTCGCTCGTTTCCATTAACTCCTCCCGTCAATGGAACTCCTTTTGACTTTAGAAGACCAAATTGACCGGATGAATAATCTAAAAATTCTCATTCACATTATTAGCTTACAAACCAAAAAGAATTCTAGACTCTAATCGGTTGATTGAGCCAAAAAAATTTCTATTTTGTATAGAGAGATACTTTGCTCGTTTGCGTAAAAAAATACCTCCCTGTATTTTAGTGAAATAGCGTAAAATCCCCCTGTGTTAATTTAATAGGCAAAAAACCCCCTGTGTTTTATAAAATACAGCAAAAAAACCCCTATCAGTTAAAAAAAATGGAGAGTGGCTCACACTCGCCTTTTGTGCGAGTGGGCTTCACTTTTTGCCTTTTTGATGATTATTTTATGTATGTAAATGTCCATTTTGCCCCTTTCTTTCATATCTAAATACATTTAAAATTTAAATTGATATACTTATATTATTTTATTTATATATATTATATTTAAATTCAAATTATATATTCAGTTCAATATATTACAATAAATTATATCTATTATGAAAAATATTAATTTAGATATAATAACAAATAAACAGTATATATGTTTTTGAAAAAATAAAGTTTTTAATTTAAAACTCAAAATACAAGTTTAATATTATAAAATTATTTTTGAATTAAAAACTTATATGAAATATAATTTAAATATAAAAATACCTAAACATTTTTTAAAATTTTAAATTTTAAATTTAATACAATACAATTTTAATATAGTAAAATTATTTTTAAGTTAAAAATAAAATATAAATCAATTATAATAGTTTTTCTTCTTCTTCTCCGTCGGCAGCCATTAGTGGCCAGCAACGGCACGTGGTGTCGAGGCGACGTTGCCCTGGATCTGGGCGACGACGCCAGATCCAGGGCGACGATCCCTGGATTTGGCTGCGCCCCTTCCAAAACGGAGCGACGGATGGGGGCGACGCGAGGTCGCCCCCTTTGCAGGGCGACGTCCCCCTCTGTACGAGGGGGACGACGTCGCGGGGGCCGATGGCGACGTCGCCCAGAATAGTCTGGGCGACATCGCCGTCGCCCAATTCGGGCGGCGACGGCCTCGCCGTGCGGCAAGGCCGTCGCCGTCTTCAATTATATATATATATATTATATTTATATAAAGTTATATTATATTATATATTGTATATATAGATATATTATATTATATATATTGTATGTATAGTGTATATATAAATAAATATATATAAAAACTACTTCAGATCTGGACTGTTTATTTTTTTCAATTGAAAATCAATGGTTGTTATAAGAAGGGTATAACGGTCTATTTATCAAGAAAATTAACGTTGTTAGGGTTTACTTAACAGAAGGGGAGAGTATGCAACATTTAAAAAACACAAGGGTTTTTTTACTTATTTTTTTAACACATGGGGTTTTTAGCTAAAATTAGAAAACACAGGGGGGTTTTATGCAATTTTACCTTATTTTATGTAGCAATAAGTGGGAAATGACATACAATACCTTATAAGCTTCCAATTTCCATTTAAAATGCACCAGAAACTATTTTATCGGTCCCACCACTACTTACTAGTTAACAACCCATGTGTAGCTCACATGTCATTTCCGTCCATAAATTAACTATAGTATGTATTGTGCAAAACGTCAAATTAATACAATATCAAAATTAGTCAAGTGGAAAACATTTGTATGATGGTTGCAAAGGGGCCTAAACTATGGTACCAAATATGTGATTCCCTCTTGTTTTTATAAATCACAGTTTGGTGTATTTGAGGAGCAAGGAGGAGCATGAACAACATCTAAGAATAGTGTTACAAATCTTAAAAGAGAAAAAGTTGATGCTAAATTAAGCAAATGTGTATTATATGAAAATCGGGTGGTGCTTCCTTGGACATATGATATCTGGTGATGGGGTAATGCCCAACTCTTCAAAAGTGAAAACTATCACTAAATAGAGAGTACTTAAGAATGCGACTGAAGTCAAAAGTTTCTTGGAGTTAGCAGAGTATCACTACAAAAAAAAAAAAAAAAAAAAAAAACGGGATTTGGGTTGGTTTAGGAATGGGTTTTTTTTTTTTTCCCTTTGGAATGGTTTGGAATAGATAGAAAGAATTTGTACCGGATTTTGGAATGATTTAGGAACGGTTCATCCGTCCTTATAGATGGCATTACAAATATTTAGGAACGGTTTGTGAACAACCGTCCCAATTTGGCACGATCACTGAAACACTTTGCTTACGACCGTTCCTAATTGAATTTGATAAAAACAAAATTGTAATTGGAACGATCGATAAAATTTGGAAAGGTTATATTATTTATTTCGGTTACTTTTGGAACAGTGTTTGTAATATTGTACCCTGAATTTTTGAACTGTATTTATTTGTATTGGGGATATATTTTGAAACGTATTAGAAACTGTCATTCATATTTAGGGATACACGGTTAAATCTGTTTTAGCAATGATATTTCGAACGGGCGATATTATTAGGAATACGTACTTAGCACTGTTTTCGCTATGGTGTTAGGTTCGGTCATTTGTTAAATAAGACCATTCCTAATATATTATTTTATAATAAAATTTTTACTAATTCATTAATTTATATATTTATTAAATTTTAAAAATAATTTAATTAATATAATAAATTCTAATCAATATTTAATTTATATATTAATAATTTTAATAAATAATTTATAAATAAAATTTTAATTAATTTTATTTATGTATTTAAATAATTGAATAAATATGAAATGATGTAATGTGATAAATATTATGAGTAAATATGAATAATTAGGAAAAAAATTATTTGATTACAAATTAAAAGAAATAAAACCTAAATCCTCCTCATCAACGTCATCCATTTCATCGTCGTTCCGCGCTGGGGGTTCTGTCGGAGGCTATGTTAGGGCGGTTGCAGAGGCAGTCGGCTATGACAATTACACAAATTTCACAATAAATTATAGAAATTACACAATTACACAATAATTACCAAACTTTCACAACATGATCTAAATAATCCAATATTTTCAGAAATTGCAGAATTACACAATAATTACAAAAACTACATTTTATGATCTAAATTACACAATTATACAATAATTACACTAACAATATTTTTAATAATTGCCTAATTACATAATTATACCCGAATATTACACAATATGCCGTAAATTATAAACAACATGCAAATTTAAATTTCTGAAAAAACTTCTTAAATTTTTTACTGAAATTGAAATATTTTCATAAAAATATTTTAATTTCTGGAAAAAAATTTAAATTCTGTAAAGTATACAGAATTTTCTGAAAATGAAAGATATTTTCTGGAAATATTTTCAGAATCATTTTCTGAAAATATTTTCAGCAAAAATAATTTAATTTCAGGAAAAACTTATTTTTAATTTTTAAATTCTATTTCTGAAAAGTATTTTAATTTCAGAAAAATATTTTAAATTTTAGAAAGAATGTATTTTAATTTCAGAAATTGTTTTTAATTTTAGGAAAAATATAATTTAATTATAAAAAATCTTTTAACTTCAGAAAATTTGAATGAAATTTTCTGTAAATACATATAAAACTTTCAGAAAATTGCAATTCACATACAACATACATACATTTTTATCCTAATAATAAAAAAATAAACCCTACAAGTAATGATTCATCATCATCAACAATATTATAAACCCAACATTATAATAAAAAATTACCCAGCAAATATTCTACTAATTAAAATCAAAATATTTTTCAGAATATTTCTGAAAATTGAAGAAAATTATATTACTTCAGAAAAATTGAGAAAATTTATTATATCTGAAAATTTTCAGAAAATATTATTATTTCATAAAATAATTACATTTTTCAGAAAATGTTTTAGTATTTCAAAAATTTTCACAAAAAATATTTCAAAATATTTCATACTATTTCAGAATAATTTTTGAGAATATTTATGAAAATTTCAGAAAAAATTCAAAATATTTTCAGAAAATTTCAGAAAAATATTCATAATATTTATGAAAATTTCCAAAAACTTTAGTATTTCATAAATGCATTTTAAATATAAAAACTCATAAAATTGCAACAAAAATAATAAAAATCGCAACACAATTTCAGAAAATTACCAGAAAATCGCAACAAAATGTGAACACAATTTTCACAAATAATTTTTTAGAAATATCTTCACCCATATTTTCGAAAAAAATGTTAGAAATGGGGGTAGGGGGGAATTTTCAGAAATGGGGAGAGACAGAGAACTAACCGTTGGATAGAGAGGTAGGGAGGTGGAACGACGGACGGCGAACAGCAGCCAGGGCACAATGGCTAGCGGCGGAGAAGGCGAAGAAGCACAAGAGCAGGTTGGAGAGAGAGAGACAGTCCAAGCGAGTGAACGAGGGAGAGGAGGAAGGGAAAGAAAATATACTAAGTGCTATTTATATACATAAATTTAGAACGGGCTTCGAAACGGTCAAATTTTTTTAAATTGTTTCAAAGCCCATTTCTAATAAGAAAAATGACGTTGTTTTCAGTTGATGTCTATTTGTCAAATATTCATCTAGAATGATCAAATATTTAACAAGCATTCCTAGATGTGATTTTCCCTGTAATTTGTTTGGAGCGGTCAATATTTTTAAAAAATGTTCCAAAGCCCTTTCCTGATAAAAATAACGACGGTTTCAGTTGATGTGCATTAGTCATATTCGTGATTTATTTAGGAAAGGTTGGTTATAATGTTTCTAAATCCGTTCCTAACTACGAAAAACGATGTCGTTTGATTCAAAAATGGCTTCATTTTTAGTGGATATCTAGATACTGTTCCAATATTTGAAAAAATCATTCCTAATATTGTGAAAAAAATTCTTTTTCTATATAAATAAAAAAATAAAAATAAAGAAAATTTCGTTCCACACATTTAATGATCAGAGAGAAGTAGAACATAAATTAATTAAGACCATTGCAAATATATAATTTTTTGAATTAAATAGACACATTTTCATAAGATCAAGTATATTTGCATATATAACATTGTTAAGTCTTACATAGATGCAAGTAGCATGTTATACTGTTATACTAGATTGCCTAATCAGACTTAAAATTTTAATCAGGCCGTTGGATACGATTAAATCGACAAAATACTACATTGAATGAAGTTTTGAACATTTTTGTTATATGGATGGGGAGATATATTATCTGCCTTACAATCAATGAGATTCAAAACGATGCAACTGTTCATCAGACTATGTGATTTTACACCAGACAACTAGATATATTCATATATGCCCATTAGCTCTTGAATTTGCTCCATTATTCCTTGCAGATGTTCGATCATATTTTGCCCTGGAGCAAAATATTTTTGATACCATTAAATAAGGTCAGAAATTTTTTCGTACTACGTACAATTATGTTAGAGGTTGCTTTTAGTCCCATAAATTAGTTTAGAGAACTAAAGCGTAGAACATATAATAAAGTACTTTCTCTAATATAAAAGTATATAAATATTACTTTTGTTTATTTTTTTTCATGATATCATGGAGGTATATTAAACAAATGCGATTGAAAGTGTCGAAATTAGAGGATGATAAATAGTATAGCCAATATTATATTAAATAACTTAATTTAAAATCGATCTATAATAGCTACTATTGAAATATAATTAACATAACTATTAGGCTACAAGATACAAAATATAATTATTTTGAAACTGTGGGTTTATTCATTTTGGATGATTTCTTCTTACAAGTAGCGAAAAATTATTATGTCAATAATATCAAATATTTATTAGGTTGATCCACTTGGAACCCTCACCACTTTTCCAAATAACTTCCTTAGAGAAGACTTTTCTCTGTCTTTTTAAAATGTGAAAATATTTTCTGTTGTTATTGCAAACTAGTGTTGTTCGATTCAATTTTCCTTGAAAAGTCTCCTCTGTTAGTAGAAAATAATATCTAAATGCAATGTAATAATATATTCCTTCAATAAGCTTAGGTTGATACAATTCTTAGCGAGCATGGATGAAAATATGCATAAACATGCAAGAGTAATGACTAAATTTCGCGGTTTAAAGTAGTAGAGGGGTAGAATGGTCCAAAATTTTGCCTAAATCTTGTCAGATCCGTTGGAGGACTGAAACCGAGCGTTTTTGAAAAGTTACGGGACAAAAATGCAATCGCTTAAAATTAAAAGACTAAAATGAGAAATGACCAAAGTTAGGAAACGAATTTTTCCTTTAAACCAAATTGGATATATAATGGGTCCAAGACTTTGGGTACAAGGTGTACACCATAATATTTTGTTTGACCATCCAAGTGTATGTAAAGTAGAGGAACCATCTCATATGTAGATCTGTGAAAGGGTGGATATTATTTTATATGGATTTGAACCCAACGAACACCCATGGCAAATTTTTTATACCATACTCTACAAACACCCATAGGGTCTTAGACTATATCAATATTTATGGGGATTTTAGGGTTATTAAGCCATTATTCATACCCATAGATATTTAAGGGAATTAGACTCCACTCATTTAATTTTATGGGTATAGGGTAGAGTAGGGTCTTTCACCCACTAAGTAGGGTATGGATATGAAGGTTATTTTTTTAGTATGCCCTTCCCCTTGACAAGCCTAATTATATATCACCAAGTTCAATGGATCAGCCTGGGAAATTGGTGGCAATTGAGATGAAGAAGAAGCTCCTTCAACCTTGGTGAGGGCCTCCGTACATGCCCATTAACTCTTGAATTTGCTCTATTTTATTAATTATTCAAATTTAATTATTCAATGAATCTTTTATTATTTAAGCAAGCAAATTAATTTAGGAGTGAGCTACAAATAGTAGAATTAAATGGTTTTCAAATAATTATTATCAATATAATACATTCTTAGTTTGATTGAAAATATAAATGTAAGACATGCTTATTTTATATTTTACCTTAATATTTTTTTTATATTGCGTATTTTAATTTTATGAAAAGTTCAAAATATATATAATAAAAATATATATTATATATAGTCATGGTAATGTCGTGTCGTATTCTATTTTTTTTATTTTTTCGTATCGCGATTTCCATATCTTTGCATCATAAGTTAACGACAAGAGACACGTGCCTCGCTCGTTTCCATTAACTCCTCCCGTCAATGGAACTCCTTTTGACTTTAGAAGACCAAATTGACCGGATGAATAATCTAAAAATTCTCATTCACATTATTAGCTTACAAACCAAAAAGAATTCTAGACTCTAATCGGTTGATTGAGCCAAAAAAATTTCTATTTTGTATAGAGAGATATTTCGTACATTGAAGTTCTAATGTCCGAAGGGCTGTAAGGAAAGTATCTCTAATTCAGAATGGAGTACCTTTGATTCCAAATAACCTTTTCTTCAAAATATGAACAGGATGAGTACTACATTAGAACTAGTACTAAATTATGTATATATATATAGTATCAATATTCTTCCTTGTCTTTTCGTACACATTTTGAGGAAATTAAGACAATAGTAACTACTCGGAAACTATTAACTGACTGAATACAGATTGCATGGAGTATTTGGTGGAATCACAAAACTGCTGCAGCTGCTGCTGGTCTACTCGGAAACTAGTTGCCACCACATATTACAATAATCATACATCAAAAACATTACTGTGATTCACAAAGTTGAACGGAACGAATCGTTATCATAAAAAACAGAACAAGAACTGAAACATCAGTTTTCCTAATGCTACACAAGAGAAGAAACATAAACTCTCATTTTTCTAAATACTAGAGTGTTCACTTATATATGTGTGCATCTTGAGTTGATCGTATTCCACCCTGCTGTTCGACAACGTGATGCTCTCCAGCGAGGCTCCAGCTTTCTCACAATTGCTTTATAATGACTAGTGAAACCGCGCTCCTGAAACCACATAAACCAAACATATTAGTTCTTTCAAATGTCAGAAGATTTAGCTGGTATTCATATTCAGAAACTTGGATTAGATAGAAGAATCAACCTTAGCCTTCTTCAATACTGTTAATCACATAATTCCGAAACTGATTTCGAACAAGTCTAATATCTCCATATCCACTATGATAATCCCATCGTCCCAAGCCTCCATGCATTTCTCTACCACAAGGCATCCTCCTCTTGTCATCGCCAGTCCAATAAACTGATTTTGCAGGCGACTCGTTGCTTTCTTGGTAATGTCCTTGTCTTTTTGGCCTAAGAGATTTTGTATGACGTAGTTCCTTGAAACAATTAACCCCATCAAATATTTAGCATGAGTTAAAAATGAAATATCACAGGAAATTCAAACTACAATGCACTTAATTGTTACCCGTATGCATCATATGAAAGATAATCCGACACATCAACATCAAGTCTGGCCTGCGGGAACCGCTGCCTCCTCCCTTGATTCGGCCGGCAACTAGGAATCCTGGTATTATAATATCCAAATTTCTGTCGCATCATATGATTGAATCTTGGATCAGCACATGGCAGTGGTCTGGTGCTGAAACGGTGGCTCAAGTGATTAGATCTATGTTGATGATCCATGAGATTTTGATCATGCCCTTCATTACTCCTGTACTTTTCTCCTGCAAAAAATATTTGTGATTCTCAATCAACAAAAACAAACAAGAAAATACCTTGATAGGAAGAAACTGTAAGAACTAAGAAAAGAAAATACCAAGATGAATGTGTATCAAATCAAGTTACTGTGATTTATCAAACATCATTAATTTAATCAAATCAGTAAAAGATTACCTGGTGAAGTAGACATGAAGAATCGTGGACAACCCCAGATGCTGTCAATAGGAGAAGAGTTGTCTTGACCCAAAACACACGGAACAATATTGATGTTCTTGGATCTGGCTGTAGTAACGGGGCCACGCTCTTCATGTGTTTTGAACGAGAGGATGCTGAAAGTGTCAGAATCATCGTCTGAGGTGAGGTATCGCCGTCGTAGCTCTGAGAATAAGCAGTGGGTGCCTTCCGCAAACTGACATGTTTTCCCGGTCGCAGACATTCAATACACTGAAAAAATTTCTCGACGTCATGATCAGCAGGGTTTAGGGCGCTTTGTGAAGTTGAAGAATCCATGCATGCAAGAATGCAGAAAAGAGAAAAACAGAAAAGGGTGGGAACAGGATCGCAGTATTATGTGGTAATTCTGGGGTGTCGGTAGTTATGAGGTCATGAGGTGGTCCTTATATAGGTTCTTTTAATAAGATGAATTAGAGTACAACTTGGATTCTATTTCAACTACAATATGGTTACTAATGTGTTGGACTGAATATGCAATTCAGCCTAATTCATTTCAACAAGTAGAGTTTCTTCAGCCTTTACTGTCTTCACCAAACGTAACAGAAGGGTAAAACAGATAGTTTTCAACAAATTGTACTAGGGATAGCAAAAGGTGCAATGATAGCAAAAGGTGCAAATGACAGCCAAAGGTGCAAATTATATCTAAATGGAGTCTTGAACCAACCATGTTCGCGATTGATCTAAAAACCACAATCGGATTTTACTGCGGGTTTCAAATTTTGGTGATTTTTTAAATGCGATTATTTTAGTATTTCTTATAATTATTTTTTTAATGATATTATTAGGAAGAATAATTTTTTCAGTCCGTTGAGTAAATGCAATATAAATTTTAGTTCGATAACTATGACTTAAGTCCAATAACTTGAACAATTGATTTGAAAGACCCTAAAACGGAAGATTTTTTCTTTTATGGCCAAAAATGTTGCATGGCAAGCCAACTACACGTACTTTGGGGATTTTTGAGCTTATGTGGCAGTTGAAATGAGGTGGAAGATATATTGGAACTATTTTAAATTATATCATAGTTTGTAAGATTAAAATTATTATTTAAAAAAAACCCTCCCCCAGCCCCGACACAACCCCTCCACTAGACAATCTCGCTCCCGCTTGCCATCGCCTACCTTGTTCCTCGCTCCCCCTCCCCGTCGTCACCTACCATCCTCCCTAACCCCTTGGCGGCCCCCTGTAGAGGAGGACAACAACATCGATTTGGCCGACGCCAGAAATGGTTAAGGCAACGTGGTGCTACGGTGGCAAGATCCGATGATGCCGTCGTACAGAGGTGAGGAGGGCGCGGCGCTACGCTCCCTAATCTTCGACGCCTCCTTTATGGCCTTTTTTCTTAGATTTATAAAAAATGATTTAATATTTTTATCTAAATAATATAGCTTTGTTAAAATATGTACTAAATAATTATTCAAATTTATTAATAAAATATAAATTTTATTGTAATTATAATTTAATTTTTCACTTGAAATTATAAATTTAAAAATTTTATATTATTTTTAGAATTTTGATATTTAAATATAATGTCCAATCAGCCTGAATGGCCACATATCATCACACGTGGCTATACATGGAATAGTCCAACTCGGATTCTATTTCAACTACCATATGTGTTTCTTCAGCCTAATTCATTTCAACAACTAGAGTTTCTTCAGCCTTTATTGTCTTCACCAAACATAACTATTGTTATAAATATCACATTTGACTTAAAAATATTTTAATTGGTTAATTAAATTACTAGTTTGTTAGATTCATCATTATTATAGTTCATTTACTCAATTCTATAGGGCCTATTAACCAAATATGTAATATATGTATTAGTATCTAATTAAATTCTATAGAAGTGAGAATTTGATAGAAAATTTCTAGAAGTATTTGGAGATTATATTTAAGAAATAGTAGAAAATTAGAGTTGAGAAATATTATGGTTACTAAAAAGAAAAATGAGATTGACGTGATAGTTTAATTTAGGGATGTTACTAGAAACCATAGTTATAAAATATATATAGGGTTTGATTAAAGCAATTCTTATGAGTAAGTTGATAAGTTAAATATGCACTTGAGAAGATTAGAAATGTTGTATTTAAAAAAAAAGTGGGAAGGAGAGTTGAATTTCGATATAAATAATATAAAAAAATTAGTGGAAAAGATATGAATATTACAATATTTACGAGGTATTGATTATATATATTGTAGTTTACTATAGGACATGATTATAAAGTGGAGGGTTGAGCAGCTCTTCGTGTTAACTAAATCGTTTTGAGATTTGAGGTAAGTTTAGCTAATTGAGTTTATATATATAAATTTATACGGAATTAATATATATTGATTGTTGGAATTATATATGTATGTATTTAAATGGATATAATATATTGATTGTTTATATACTTGATCGTGAATGTTGATTATTTAATAGCTAGGATTACCTTTATATCTGTGAAATTGTTATTATGTGTTTATTTGTGATTTGTGTTGTACGGGTGATAGATGAATGAGTATTTGGTCATATAATTGATTGTGCAATGAGATCAAATGAGAAAATTATTAACGAGAAAATAACTATGGAAAAATAATTTTTTTAGTCCGTTAAGTATGGCTAATATTAATTTTAGTCCGGTGACTATGCCCACATTTTTTAAATCCTTTAAGTTACATAATTTGAATTTAGTCCAATTTAGGAGAATATTCCGATAAGAAAAAACTACCGAAATTGCCTACGTGGCACATGAGTTGTTGAATTTCCGGCCATTTGTACATGTATACAGCCATGTGTGACGACATGTGACGCCTAATGCTGATTGGATATTATTTTAACAAAATATTTCTAGAAAATAAATAAAATTTTAAAATATTGTAATTTTATATTCAAAAATTAAATTAATTCAATATTAATACAATAAATTTATTTTTCAAATTAAATATTTATGGGAATAAATATTAACTAACTATAAAAATTATATTTTATTAATTAATTTGAATAATTATTTAATTTAAGTATATCGTAATAAATGTTGTTATTTAGTTTTAAATTTTTAATTACTTTCAATCAAATTAATTAAAACTGATCAATTATTTTAATACTTTTAATCAAATTTAAAATAAAAAAAAAAAAAAAAGTATGCAAGCGCCGCCGCTGCAGAAGAGGACGACAGGGTCTCGCCTCCTAACCTCTGGGCAACGGCGTCGCCCCGACCTCTGGGAGACATCGTCACCCAAATTTATTTTTAATCTGGCGACAGCTGGGCGACACTTCTCTGCAGGGCTTTCTGGGGTGGGGAGAAGGGTAGGGGATGGCGGAGCGCGGGGGCACTAGAGGCAGGAGGGGCGTTGGGAGCGGGGGGGAGACGGGCGACTGGCAATTATTTTTTTTTTTTTTTTAATAATAGTTTTATTTTATAAATTATAATTTAATTATGAATATATCCAACATGTTTTCCACCTCATATGAATGGCACATAAACTTAAAAAATCATCAAAACATATCGAGTTGGCATGCCATGTAATATTTTCAATCATAAAAAGCAAAAATGTCTACCGGAGGATATTTTTTAATCAATTTTTTATGTTACTGGATATAAAAAAATATGGGCATAGTTATCGGACTAAAATTAATATTAGGCATAGTCAGAGGACTAAAAAATTAGTTATTTCAATAATTATTAAAATGATGATTGGAAATTAAAATGAAACAATGGCTTACTTAATTGGGGAGTATACTGCAATGACTTATGAAGATATGATGAATAATGAGTTGTGTGCTCTCATTGATCAACGGAGATGATGGAAAACCATGCAAGTTGTATACTGTGTGGTATCAATGATGATGAGATATCACTCAAGCTATGTGTTGTGTGATATATATGGAGAAAAAAAAATAGAAGAAGAAGTATTGTGATTGAGATGATGGTGATGATGATAACCACAAAGCTCATCGAGTGATGCACTCCAATTTGGTTAACCAGAGCCTTAAGAAAGTAAATTAAAACGCCACTATTATGTCTTGGGGTTATACATGATTGTAACTCTGTGTTATTTCTTGCATGTGCTAATATATGTATGTATTGGTATAACTATGTTATACTCAACTTGTTGCTTATGTATATGTGTATATTCCGAATTGCTATATTTATTGATTAGGCAACTCATTCTTTGCAACATAGTTATTAGGAGATAGATTGCACTAACTAGGCCCATCGAATTTTGAGCCGTGTCGTTATTCTGAATAGGAGGGTCAGACGTGATAGCGGAAGTCGGGAGTTTTGAGCTATGCATATTAAACATCCTAGTTTTTGTCGGGTTTGTGTTTAAAATTTTGTGCAGTCTGACATTCGTTATCTCCTTTTTAGGTTATGTAACTTTTGGCGATATCTAATGTCTCTTGTGATATATATATATATATATATATATATATATATATACGCATATATATATTATATTGATAAAATAGAATGTATTTTACGGGTTAAATGAAAATCTCTTATAGAATGAGTTGTAATTAAGAAAATGGTATAATAATTAGTGGTAATTAGGGGTAGTACTATAACATGTGTACAAGTTGCCAGAGATTCAATCAATTACTTACCACGTAGACTTTTTTCTTTACAAAACCCTACTTCAGACTAAATCTCATCATTTTTTAAGTTATTGGACTTAAAAACATATGGATATAATTGTCGGATTAAAATTAATATTTGGCATAATTAAAGGACTAAAAAAAATAATTTTTTCATGTTATTATCTCATATTTAGACAATTGTGGAAGACAATTGCACAAAGGTGAGGAGGGCGCTGCGCTACGCTCCCTAATCTTCAACATGAATGGCCACCTACACGTGGTTGTACATGTAACGCCCATAGAATTTTATGAACAATTGAAAGACTAATTGGTAATTATTAATAGTACAATATTGCAACAGTATCTGGATTAGTTGTTACTATTTTTTTAGAGAATCGCGTATTTGGTACCATATTTTAGGACGCTTTGCAGCCATCTTACCAATGTCTCCCACTTGACCAATTTTGGTACTAAATTAATGGGACGTTTTGCACAATACATACTACCGTTAATTTTTGAATGAAAATGACATGTGAGCTACACATGGGTCGTTAACTAGTAAGTAATGGGTGGGAAAAATAGTTTTTGGTGCATTTTATAATGAAATTGAAAGCTTATAAAGTATTGTATGCCATTTCCCACGTATTGCTACATAAAATAAGGTTTTTTTTTTCTTTTCTGTATAATAAGTCTGGCTTAATTATTTTTTATTATAGAGAAAATACACAAATAATATTTTCTAATACTGTAACGAATTTGTGTCGCGTCGTGTACACTATCCACGACTCCACACACAAATTTTTTTTAAAAAAAGTAAACGTTGTCCATGACTCGAATTTAATATTTATTTTATGTATAACATTATATATTATTATTATTATTATAATATTATATATAATAATATATAAATACTTTATATTTATTTGTTTCTTTTGGTTTTTATTCTTATTTATTTATTTATTCTATTTATTTTTTACTTTTCGATTTTTTAATCATATAAATTCTATATTATTATTATTATATATACATGATAATTATTTAATTATAAATTTAATAAATTTTAACATTAATCATAATTAAAAAGTATTTAAATATATTATTATATATAATAAACAATAAAAATAATAACTACTATTTATATATAAAAAAATATCAAATTCGAGTCATGGACAACAATTATTTTTCTTTAAAAAAAATTGTGTGTGGAGTTGTGCATAGCGTTCACGATTCGACACAAATTCATTATAGTATTTAAAAAAGTATTATCTGTGTAATTTTTCTTTTTTTATAATAAAAAAATAATTAAGCTTGACTTATTATACAAAAAAAAGCGTTATTTTGGGTAAATTGTATAACACCTCCTATTTTAGTGAAATAGCGTAAGATCCCCCTGTGTTAATTTAATAGGCAAAAAACCCCCTGTGTTTTATAAAATACGCAAAAAACCCCCTATTCATTAAAAAAAATGGAGAGTGGCTCACACTCGCCTTTTGTGCGAGTGGGCTTCACTTTTTGCCTTTTTGATGATTATTTAAGTATGTAAATGTCCATTTTGCCCCTTTCTTTCATATCTAAATACATTTTAAAATTTAAATTGACATACTTATATATTTATTTATATATATATATATATTTAAATTCAAATTATATATTCAGTTCTATATATTACAATAAATTATATCTATTATGAAAAATATTAATTTAGATATAATAACAAATAAACAGTATATAAGTTTTGAAAAAACGAAGTTTTTAATTTAAAACTCAAAATACAAGTTTAATATTATAAAATTATTTTAAATTAAAAACTTATATGAAATATAATTTAAATATAAAAATACCTAAACATTTTTTAAAAATTAAAATTTTAAATTTAATACAATACAATTTTAATATACTAAAATTATTTTTAAGTTAAAAATAAAATATAAATCAATTATAATAGTTTTTCTTCTTCTCCGTCGCCGGCCATTAGTGGCCGGCAACGGCACGTGGTGTCGAGGCGACGTAGCCCTGGATCTGGGCGACGACGCCTAGATCCAGGGCGACGACGCCTGGATTTGGCTGCGCCCCTTCCAAAAGGGAGCGGCGGATGGGGGAGACGCGAGGTCGCCCCCTTTGCAGGGCGACGTCCCCCTCTGTACGAGGGGGATGACGTCGCGGGGGCCGATGGCGACGTTGCCCAGAATAGTCTGGGCGACATCGCCGTCGCCCAATTCGGGAGGCGACGGCCTCGCCGTGCGGCAAGGCCATCGCCGCCTTCAATTATATATTATATATATTATATTTATATAAAATTATATTATATTATATATTGTATATACAGTTATATTATATTATATATATTGTATGTATAGTGTATATATATAAAATATATATAAAAACAACTTCAGATCTGGACCGTTTATTTTTTTCAATTGAAAATCAATGGTTGTTATAAGAAGGGTATAAACGGTCAATTTATCAAAAAAATTAACGCTGTTAGGGTTTACTTAACAGAAGGGAGAGTATGCAATATTTAAAAAACACAGGGGTTTTTTTACTTATTTTTTTAACACATGGGGTTTTTAGCTAAAATTAGAAAACACAGGGGGGTTTTATGCAATTTACCTTATTTTATGTAGCAATAAGTGGGAAATGACATACAATACCTTATAAGCTTCCAATTTCCATTTAAAATGAACCAGAAACTATTTTATCGGTCCCACCCACTACTTACTAGTTAACAACCCATGTGTAGCTCACATGTCATTTCTGTCCATAAATTAACTATAGTATGTATTGTGCAAAACGTCAAATTAATACAATATCAAATTAGTCAAGTGGAAAACATTTGTATGATGGTTGCAAAGGGGCCTAAACCATGGTACCAAATATGTGATTCCCTCTTGTTTTTATAAATCACAGTTTGGTGTATTTGAGGAGCAAGGAGGAGCATGAACAACATCTAAGAATAGTGTTACAAATCTTAAAAGAGAAAAAGTTGATGCTAAATTAAGCAAATGTGTATTATATGAAAATGGGTGGTGCTTCCTTGGACATATGATATCTGGTGATGGGGTTATGCCCAACCCTTCAAAATGACAACTATCACTAAATGGAGAGTACTTAAGAATGCGACTGAAGTCAAAAGTTTCTTGGAGTTAGCAGAGTATCACTACAAAAAAAAAAAAAAAAAAAAAAATAACGGGATTTGGGTTGGTTTAGGAATGGGGTTTTTTTTTTTCCCTTTGGAATGGTTTGCAATAGATAGAAAGAGTTTGTACCGGCTTTTGGAATGATTTAGGAACGGTTCATCCGTCCTTATAGATGGCATTACAAATATTTAGGAACGGTTTGTGAACAACCGTTCCAATTTGGCACGATCACTGAAACACTTTGCTTACGACCGTTCCTAATATTGAATTTGATAAAAACAAAATTGTAATTGGAACGATCGGATAAAATTTGGAACGGTTATATTATTTATTTCGGTTACTTTTGGAACAGTGTTTGTAATATTGTACCCTGAATTTTTGAACTGTATTTATTTGTATTGGGGATATATTTTGAAACGTATTAGAAACTGTCATTCATATTTAGGGATACATGGTTAAAACTGTTTTAGCAATGATATTTCGAACGGGCGATATTATTAGGAATACGTACTTAGCACTGTTTTCGCTGTGGTGTTAGGTTCGGTCATTTGTTAAATAAGACCATTCCTAATATATTATTTTATAATAAATTTTTACTAATTATTTAATTTATATATTTTAAATTTTAAAAATAATTTAATTAATATAATAAATTCTAATCAATTATTTAATTATATATTTAATAATTTTAATAAATAATTTAATAAATAAAATTTTAATTAATTTTATTTATGTATTTAAATAATTGAATAAATATGGAATGATGTAATGTGATAAATATTATGAGTAAATATGAATAATTAGGAAAAAAATTATTTGATTACAAAATTAAAAGAAATAAAACCTAAATCCTCCTCATCAACGTCATCCATTTCATCGTCGTTCCGCGCTGGGGGTTCTGTCGGAGGCTATGTTAGGGCGGTAGCAGAGGCAGTCGGCTATGACAATTACACAAATTTCACAATAAATTATAGAAATTACACAATTACACAATAATTACCAAACTTTCACAACATGATCTATAAATAATCCAATATTTTCAGAAATTGCAGAATTACACAATAATTACAAAAACTACATTTTATTATCTAAATTACACAATTATACAATAATTACACTAAAAATATTTTAATAATTGCCTAATTATAATTATACCCGAATATTACACAATATGCCGTAAATTACACAATAACATGCAAATTTAAATTTCTGAAAAAACTTCTTAAATTTTTTACTGACATTGAAATATTTTCATAAAAATATTTTAATTTCTGGAAAAAAATTTAAATTCTGTAAAGTATACAGAATATTCTGAAAATGAAAGATATTTTCTGAAAATATTTTCAGAAATCATTTTCTGAAAATATTTTCAGCAAAAATAATTTAATTTCAGGAAAAACTAATTTTAATTTCTGAAAAATTATTTTTAATTTTTGAATTCTATTTCTGAAAAGTATTTTAATTTCAGAAAAATATTTTAAATTTTAAAAATGTATTTTAATTTCAAAAACTGTTTTTAATTTTAGGAAAAATATAATTTAATTATAACAAATCTTTTAACTTCAGAAAATTTGAATGAAATTTTCTGTAAATACATATAAATTTTCAGAAAATTGCAATTCACATACAACATACATACATTTTTATCCTAATAATAAAAAAATAAACCCTACAAGTAATGATATCATCATCATCAACAATATTATAAACCCAACATTATAAAAAAAAATTACCCAGCAAATATTTTACAGAATATTTCTAAAAATTGAAGAAAATTTTATTACTTCAGAAAAACTGAAAAAATTCAGAAAAATTGAGAAAATTTAATATATCTGAAAATTTTCAGAAAATATTATTATTTCATAAAAAAATTACATTTTTCATAAAAAAATATTCATAAAAATATATTTTATATATAGTCGTGGTAATGTCGTGTCGTGTTCTATTTTTTATATTTTTCGTATCGCGATTTCCGTATCTTTGCATCATAAGTTAACGACAAGAGACATGTGCCTCGCTCATTTCCATTAACTCCTCCCGTCAATGGAACTCCTTTGACTTTAGAAGACCAAATTGACCGGATGAATCTAAAA
Organism: Sesamum angolense; assembly: GCA_034509725.1. Taxonomy (NCBI): domain Eukaryota; kingdom Viridiplantae; phylum Streptophyta; class Magnoliopsida; order Lamiales; family Pedaliaceae; genus Sesamum; species Sesamum angolense. The sequence continues at coordinate 6,101,741 of JACGWL010000006.1, read as the reverse complement.
ATTCTCATTCACATTATTTGCTTACAAACCAAAAAGAATTCTAGACTCTAATCGGTTGATTGAGCCAAAAAATTTTCTATTTTGTATAGAGAGATACTTTACTCGTTTGCAGTATTATCACAGAGGAAAATTGTATTAAAACTTTTAAGAAAATTTAAGGGTTTTAAAACTTCATAGTTTGAGATTGTCCGAAAGGTTTCGTACATTGAAGTTCTAATGTCCGAAAGGGCTGTAAGGAAAGTATCTCTAATTCAGAATGAAGTACCTTTGATTCGAAATAACCTTTTCTTCAAAATATGAACCGGATGACTACTACATTAGAACTAGTACTAAATTATGTATATATATATATATATATGTATATATATAGTATCAATATTCTTCCTTGTCTTTCGTACACATTTGAGGAAATTAAGACAATAGTAACTACTCGGAAACTATTAACTGACTGAATACAGAATGCATGGAGTATTTGGTGGAATCACAAAACTGCTGCAGCTGCTGCTGGTCTACTCGGAAACTAGTTGCCACCACATATTACAATAATCATACATCAAAAACATTACTGTGATTCACAAAGTTGAACGGAACGAATCGTTATCATAAAAAACAGAACAAGAACTGAAACATCAGTTTTCCTAATGCTACACAGAGAAGAAACATAAACTCTCATTTTTCTAAATACTAGAGTGTTCACTATATATGTATGCATCTTGAGTTTCGTATTCCACCTGCTGTTCGACAACGTGATGCTCTCCAGCGAGGCTCCAGCTTTCTCACAATTGCTTTATAATGACTAGTGAAACCGCGCTCCTGAAACCACATAAACCAAACATATTAGTTCTTTCAAATGTCAGAAGATTTAGCTGGTATTCATATTCAGAAACTTGGATTAGATACAAGAATCAACCTTAGTCTTCTTCAATACAGGTTAATCACATAATTCCGAAACTGATTTCGAACAAGTCTAATATCTCCATATCCACTATGATAATCCCATCGTCCGAAGCCTCCGTGCATTTCTCTACCACAAGGCATCTCCTCTTGTCATCGCCAGTCCAATAAACTGATTTTGCAGGCGACTCGTTGTTTTCTTGGTAATGTCCTTGTCATTTAGCCTAGGATTTTGTATGACGTAGTTCCTTGAAACAATTAACCCCATTAAATATTTAGCATTATGAGTTAAAAATGAAATATCACAGGAAATTCAAACTACAATGCACTTAATTGTTACCCGTATGCATCATATGAAAGATAATCCGACACATCAACATCAAGTCTGGCCTGCGGGAACCGCTGCCTCCTCCCTTGATTCGGCCGGCAACTAGGAATCCTGGTATTATGATATCCAAATTTCTGTCGCATCATATGATTGAATCTTGGATCAGCACATGGCAGTGGTCTGGTGCTGAAACGGTGGCTCAAGTGATTAGATCTATGTTGATGATCCATGAGATTTTGATCATGCCCTTCATTACTCATGTACTTTTCTCCTGCAAAAAATATTTGTGATTGTCAACCAACAAAAAAAACAAGAAAATACCTTGGTAGGAAGAAACTGTAAGAACTAAGAAAAGAAAATACCAAGATGAATGTGTATCAAATCAAGTTACTGTGATTTATTCATTAATTTATCAAATCAGTAAAAGATTACCTGGTGAAGTAGACAGGAAGAATCGTGGACAACCCAGATGCTGTCAATAGGAGAAGAGTTGTCTTGACCAAAACACACGGAACAATATTGATGTTCTTGGATCTGGCTGTAGTAACGGGGCCACGCTCTTCATGTGTTTTGAACGAGAGGATGCTGAAAGTGTCAGAATCATCGTCTGAGGGTGAGGTATCGCCGTCATAGCTCTGAGAATAAGCGGTGGGTGCCTGCCGCAAACAGACATGTTTTCCCGGTCGCAGACATTCAATATACTGAAAAATTTCTCGACGTCATGATCCGCAGGGTTTAGGGCGCTTTGTGAAGTTGAAGAATCCATGCATGCAAGAATGCAGAAAGAGAGAAAAACAGAAAAGGGTGGGAACAGGATCGCAGTATTATGTGGTAATTCTGGGGTGTCGGTAGTTACGATGAGGTCATGAGGGTGGTCCTTATATAGGTTCTTTCAATAAGATGAATTAGAGTACAACTTGGATTCTATTTCAACTACAATATGGTTACTAATGTGTTGGACTGAATATGCAATTCAGCCTAATTCATTTCAACAAGTAGAGTTTCTACAGCCTTTACTGTCTTCACCAAACGTAACAGAAGGGTAAAATGGATAGTTTTCAACAAATTGTACTAGGGATAGCAAAAGGTGCAAATGATAGCCAAAGGTGCAAATTATATCTAAATGGAGTCTTGAACCAACCATGTTCGCGATTGATCTAAAAACCAATCGGATTTTACTGCGGGTTTCAAATTTTGGTGATTTTTTAAATGCGATTTTTTAGTATTTCTTATAATTATTTTTTTAATGATATTATTAGGAAAAATAATTTTTTCAGTCCGTTGAGTAAATGCAATATTAATTTTAGTTAGATAACTATGACTTTAAGTCCAATAAACTTGAACAATTGATTTGAAAAGACCCTACAACGGAAGATTTTTCTTTTATGGCCAAAAATGTTGCATGGCAAGCCAACTACACGTACTCTGGGATTTTTGAGCTTATGTGGCAGTTGAAATGAGGTGGAAGATATGTTGGAACTATTTTGAATTATATCATAGTTTGTAAGATTAAAATTATTATTTAAAAAAAACCCTCCCCAGCCCCGACCCAACCCCTCCACTAGACAATCTCGCTCCCGCTTGCCATCGCCTACCCTGTTCCTCGCTCCCCCTCCCCCGTCGTCGCCTACCATCCTCCCTAACCCCTTGGCGGCCCCCTGTAGAGGAGGATAACAACATCGATTTGGCCGACGCCAGAAATGGTTAAGGCAACGTGGTGCTACGGTGGCAAGATCCGATGATGCCGTCGTACAGAGGTGAGCAGGGCGCGGCGCTACGCTCCCTAATCTTCGACGCCTCCTTTATGGCCTTTTTTCTTAGATTTATAAAAAATGATTTAATATTGTTATACGAAATAATATAGCTTTGTTAAAATATGTACTAAATAATTATTCAAATTTATTAATAAAATATAAATTTTATTGTAATTATAATTTAATTTTTCACTTGAAATTATAAATTTAAAATTTTTATATTATTTTTAGAATTTTGATATTTAAATATAATGTCCAATCAGCCTGAATGGCCACATATCATCACACGTGGCTATACATGGAATAGTCCAACTCGGAATCTATTTCAACTACCATATGTGTTTCTTCAGCCTAATTCATTTCAACAACTAGAGTTTCTTATACTAGGATAGCAAAAGGACCACCAGGTTTGCGATGGATTTAAAAACCACAATTTGATTTTACTGTGGGTTTTGAATTTTAGTGAATTATGAAATACGAGTCGTTTTTCTTATGATTATTATTTTAATGACATTATTACGGAAAACTATTTTTTTAATTCTTTAAGTATGCTTAATATTAATTTTAGTCCAATAATTATATTCACATTTTTTTTAAGTCCAATAACTTAAAAATTTTATTAGGAAAGACCCTCCAATTGACGACTTTTTCTTTTATGCCCGGAAATATTACATGGCAGGCCAGCTACACATATTTTGTGGACTTTTGAGCTTTTGTGACAAATAAAATGTGGTGGAAGATATGCCGGAACTATTTTGAATTATATTTTAGCTGGTAAAGTTAAAATTATTATTTAAAAAAATCCATTCCCCACCGCTAGACAATGGCACCCACGCTTGCCGTTGCCTACCCTATTCCTCACTCCCCCTCCCCACCATCGCCTACCCTCCTCCCCACCCCCTAGCGGCCCCCTGCAGATGAGGGCAACGATGTCGATTTGGGCAACGATGAAGCCAGTCACGCAGGCCAAAAATAGTTTAGGCGACGCGGTGCTACGGTGGGCAAGATCCAATGATGCCGTCGTACAGAGGTGAATAGGGCGCGGTGGTACGCTCCCTAATCATCGACACCCTCCTTTACGGCCTTTTTTCTTAGTTTAAAAAAATAATAATTTAATATTATTAAACTAAATAATATAGCTTTATTAAAATATGTCCTAAATAATTATTCAAATTAATTAATGAAATATAAATTTATTGTAATTATAATTTAATTTTTGAATTGAAACTATAAATTTAATTTTTTAATATTTTTTGTAGAATTCTGATATGTAAATAATATCCAGTCAGCGTGAATGACCACATATCAGTAGACGTGGTTGTACATGTGACGTTCGTAGAATTTGTAAAGAGTTGAATGACTAATTGATAATTATTAAGAGTATAATATTCCAAGAGTATCTAGATCAGTTTGTTATTGTTTTTATAAATTACAGTTTGGTGTATTGTGGAGCAAGGAGGAGCATGTATAAAATCTGAAGATAGTGTTACAAATTTTGAAAGAGAAAGAGTTTATGCTAAATTAAGCAAATGCGAATACTGGGTAAATCAAATGGTGGTGTTTCCTTTGACATGTGATATCTGGTGATGGGGTTATGCCTAACCCTTCAAAAGTGAAAACTATTATAGAATGAAGAGTACCTAAGAATGCGACTGAAGTCAAAAGTTTCTTGGGGTTAGCAGGGTATTATAGGAGATTCGTCGAGGGCTTTTCCATAATTGTTGGTCCTTTTACAAAGTTACTAAGGAATGGAGTAGTATTTCAGTGGACTGAACAATGCCAATGAAGTTTTGATAAGTTGTAGAAAAGATTGCCCTCAACTTCGATTTTGGTTTTGCCATATAGGTAGGTGAATATGTAGTGTATACTGATGCTTCTAAGCAGGGTTTAGGTTGTGTATTGTTACATGATGGAAAGGTTATGCATCTCACCAGCAAAGGACTTATGAGTTAAATTATCCCACACATGATTTGGAATTGGCCGCGATTGTGCTTGCATTAAATATTTGGAGACATTATTTGTGTGGAGAAAAATTTTAGAATTTCACTGATCACAAGAGTTTGAAATATATTTTAACACAAAAGGAATTGAATTTGATACAAAAGAGCTGATATAACTATTGAAGGACTATGACTACACTATTGATTACCATTTAGGGAAGGCAAACATGGTAGCAGATGCTTCGAGTAGAAAGAGTTCAAGTGCAGTAGCCAGTTTGTGTACCTGATATAGATGGGTTACGAAGGGAGATTTTGCGAGAAGCTCATAATGCACCATATGCATCCTAGTACTACAAAGATGTATCGGAATATAAGACTATACTACTGATGGCAGACAATGAAGAATGATGTGGCAAAATTGTAGCTAAATGTATGACATGTTTGCAGGTACAAGTAGAACATGAAGCGCAGTAGGTACACTTCAACATTTACCAATACCAGAATGAAAGTGGAAAAAGATCACTGTGGATTTCATCATAAGGTTGCCACGTACACGCAGGAAGCATGACGTTATCTGAGTAATTGTTGATAGACTAACGAAATCAGCTCATTTCTTTTCGATAGGTGATTCTCTGGATAAGTTAGTTGAGTTGTATGTTTTCTAAATCGTGAGATTACATAGGTCACATGTATCTATTGTGTCTGATAGTGATCCTCTATTCACCTTACATTTCTGGGGAACATTACAAAGGGGATTGGGTACAAAATTATATTTCAGCACTACATTTCATCCTCAGACAGACGAACAATCAGAAAGAACAATTCAGACCCTAGAGATATTATGAGGGCTTGTACAATGGAGTTTAAGAGCAATTGGGATGATCACCTACCTTGATGGAGTTTGCATATAACAATAGTTTTCATTCTAGTATCGGTATGGCCCATAAGAAGCTTTATATGGAAGGAGATGTCGAAGTCTAGTATATTGGGATATTGAGGATTACGACAATTGGAAGGTCCTGAACTGGTGCAAGAAGTTTTGGAAAGATACATATAATGAAGAAGTGTTTGAAAGCAGCCTAAGATTGACAAAAAAGTTATGCTGATAAACACCGAAGGGAGATGGAATATGAAATAGGTGATAAGGTTTTTCTAAAGGTATCTCCATGGAAGGGGATCGCGAGATTTAGCAAGCAAGAAAAGTCAAGTCCGAGATAAAACAGCGAATTTGTAATAGATGCATGATGTATTCCATATGTTTCGATGATACAACGATACAGATCCGATCCTAGTCGTGTCATCTGTGAACCAGAGATAAAAATTTTCGAGGAGTTAACATATGTGGAAGAGCCGATGGAGATTTTAGATAGAAGTGTAAGAAAATTAAGAAATAAAGAGATACCAGTGGTGAAAGTAAAATGGAGTCATCATTCTCCGAGAGAGGCGACTAGGGAGGTTGAGGAGCATATGAGAGAAAAATATCCCTATTTATTCTATTGAACGAGTAAGTTAATTAAATTTTGAGGACGAAATTTTTATTAGGAGGGGAGAATTGTCACATCTATAGGATTTTATAAATAATTGAGAGACTAATTAGTAATTATTGAAAAAACTTATATTTAATTATAAATAAATTATAGGATAAAATCGAAATATATTAAAACTTAAATGGAGTAAATTAAAACTCATTTATAATATTTGGAACAAATTATATTAATTAAAAAATTAGGTAGAACGTAATAAAAAATTTTGAAAACTATAAATAAAATTATAAAAGATAATAAAAAGAAGGGGGGCGGGGGGCATTGGCAAGTGTCTGCCAACTCCACCACCTCAACTGCCTCATGAATATGAAGAGGTAGGAACAACACACACATACAAATTTGCACATCTTGGGGAAGAAAGAGAGCTATGCAAATTTTGATTTTAATTTGTATTAATTTAAATAATTATATTATTAATCAGAAAATTATTAAATGTAGTTTATATTGGCCGATGTATTATTTAATAAATTTTTTTATGAATTTCACGATTTAAATTAGTGTTGAATTAAATATCACATTTGACTTAAAAATATTATAGTTTTAATCAAATTACTAGTTTTGTCAGATTTCATCATTGTTATAGTTAATTTACTCAATTCTGTCGGCCTATTAACCAAATATGTAATTATATGTATTGGTATTTAATTAAATTCTATAGAAGTGAGAAATGAGATTTAATATTTGGAAATTATATTTAAGAAATAGTAGAAAATTACATTTGAGAAATATTATGGTTACTAAAAAAAGAATGAGATTGACGTGATAGTTTAATTTAGGGATGTTACTAAAAACGATAGTTATAAATATATAAAGGGTTTGATTAAAGGAATTCTTATGAGTAAGTTGATAAATTAAATATGCACTTGAGAAGATTAGAAGTGTAGTATTTAAAAAAAAGAGGGATGGAGAGTTGAATTCCGATATAAATAGAATATAAAAATATTGGTTGAAAAGATACGAATATTACAATATTTACGATGTATTGATTATATATATTATAATTTACGATAGGACGTGACAATAAAGTTGAGGGTTGAGCAGCTCTTCGTGTTAACTAAATCGTTTTGAGATTTGAGGTAAGTTTAGCTGATTGAGTTTATATATATATATATATATATATATATATATATAAATTTATACGAAAATAATATATATTAATTGTTGGATTTATATAGATATGTATATATTTATACTGACATAATATATTGATTGTTTATATACTTGATCGTGGATATTGATTATTTATTAGCTAGGATTACCTTTATATCTGTGAAATTGCTATTATGTGTTTATTTATGATTTGTGTTGTACGGATGATAGATGAATGATTATTTGGTCATATAATTGATGTGCAATGAAATCGAATGAGAAAGTTATTACGAGAAAATAATTATGAAAAATATTTTTTTTAGTTCATTAAGTATGCCTAATATTAATTTTAGTTCGGTAACTATGCCCATATTTCTTTAAGTCCTTTAAGTTACATAATTTGAATTTAGTCCAATTTAGGGGAATATTCGGTATGATTTTGAAAACTAGCCGGAAATTGCCAACGTGGCATATGAGTTGTTGAATTTTCGGCCACTTTTACATTTGTACAACCATGTGTGACGACATGTGATCACTAATGCTGACAGGATATTATTTTAACAAAATATTTCTAGAAAAATAAATAAAATTTTGAAATTTTGTAATTCTGTATTAAAAAATTAAATTATAATTCAATATTAATACAATAAATTTAATTTTCAAATTAAATATTTATGGGAATAAATATAAACTATCTATAAAAATTATATGTTATTAATTAATTTAAATAATTATTTAATTTAAGTATATCTTCATAAAAGTTGTTATTTAGTTTAAAATTTTCTAATTACTTTCAATCAAATTAATTAAAATAGATTAATTATTATAATTACTTTTAATCAAATTAAAGATAAACAAATTAATTAAAATTTAAGTGTGCAATTCCGCGCTGCGCCGCCGCTGTAGAGGAGGACGGCAGCTTCTCACCTCCTCACCTCTGGGCGACGGCGTCGCTCTCCACCTCTGGGAGACGTCGTCACCCAGATTTATTTCTAATCTGGCGACAGCTGGGTGACGCCCCTCTGTGGGGCGGGGGGCACTAGAGGCTGGGGAGGAGGGGCGACTGGGAGCAGCCGGGAGGCGGTAGGGGGGGGGGGGGGGCGAGGTGGAGGGGCAATTACTTTTTTTTTTATATATAAATAATAGTTTTAGTTTATACATTATATAATTTAATTGAGAATATATCCAACATGTTTTCCACTTTATCTCAATAGCTACATAAGCTTCAAAAATCACCAAAACATATCCAGTTGGTATGCCATGTAATATTCTCAATCATGAAAGAAAAAAACATCCACTGGAGGACATTCTTTAATCAATTTTTCAAGTTACTGGATGTAAAAAAAAATATGGGTATAGTTATCAGACTAAAATTAATATTAGACATAGTCAGAGGACTAAAAAATTAGTTTTTTCAATAATTATTAAACGAAATTAAATAATGACGTTAATGAAGTGGATGTTGGAAATTAAAATGAAATAATGGCTTAACTATTTGAGGAGTATACTGCAATGATTTATGAAGATATGATAAATAATGAATTGTGTGCTATCATTGATCAATGGAGATGATGGTAAACTATACAAGTTGTGTACTGTGTGGTATCAATAATGATGGGATATCACACGAGCTATGTGTTGTGTGATATATATGGAGAAGAAAATAGAAGAAGAAGTATTGTGATTCAGATGATGGTGATGATTATAGCCAACAAAGCTCATTGAGTGATGCACTCTAATTTGGTTAAGCAAAGCCTTAAGAAAGTAAACTAAAACGCCACTACTATGTCTTGGGTTATACATGATTGTAACTATATGTTACTTCTTACATTTACTAATAGTGTATGGCGAATATTGGTTGTATTGGTATAACTGCGTTATACTTGACTTGTTGCTTATGTATATGTATATATTTCGAATGGCTATATTTATTGAGTAGGCAACTCATTTTTTGCAACGTAATTTTTAGGAGATAGATTGCACTGACTAGTCCCATCGAATTTTGAGCCGCATCGTTATTCTGAATAGATGGGTCAGCCGTGATACCGGAAGTCGGGAGTTTTGGGCTATGCATATTAAACATCCTAGTTTTTGTTGGGATTGCGTTTAAAATTTTGTACAGTCTGACATTCGTTATCTCCTATTTAGGTTATGTAAACTTTTGGCGATATCTAATGTCTCTTGTGAGATATATGTATATGCATATATATTATATTGATAAAATAGAATGTATTTTACGGGTAAAATGAAAATCGCTTATAGAATGAGTTGTATTTAAGAAAATGGTAAAATAATTAGTGGTAATTAGGGTAGTAATATAACATGTGTACAAGTTGCCAGAGATTCAACCAATTACTTACACACATAGACAATTTTCTGTTGAATTTCAAAAATTTTCCGGAAATTCTATACGAACCCTACTTCAGACTAAATCTCATCAATTTTTTCAAGTGATTGGACTTAAAAAATTATGGATATAATTTTTGGATTAAAATTAATATTTGACATAATTAAAGGACTGAAAAAATAATTTTTCCATGTTATTATCTCATATTTAGACAATTGTGGAAGACAATGGCACAAAGGTGAGGAGGGCGCTGTGCGACGCTCCCTAATCTTCGACGCCCTCCTTTACGACCTTTTTTCATAGATTTAGGAAAAAAAAATTTTTTATTATTAAGTAATAATATAGCTTTATTAAAATATATACTAAATAATTATTCAAATAAATTAATAAAATATAAAATCAGATGTAATATAATTTAATTTTTTAATTAAAATTGTAAATTTAAAAACTTAATATATTTGTTTTAGAATTCTGATATTCAAATAATGTCCAGTCAACATGAATGGCCACATACACGTGGTTGTACATGTAACACCCATAGAATTTTATGAACAATTGAAAGACTAATTGGTAATTATTAAGAATACAATATTTCAAGAGATCTAGATCAGTTTGTTATTAGTTTTTGAGAGAATCGCACATTTGGTACCATAGTTTAGGGCCCTTTGTAGCCATCTTACCAATGTTTTCCACTTGACTAATATTGATACTAATTAATGGGACGTTTTGTACAATACATACTACCGTTAATTTTTGAATGGAAATGACATGTAAGCTGCACATGGGTCGTTAACTAGTAAGTATTGGGTGGGAAAAATAGTTTTTGGTGCATTTTGGAAGGAAATTGAAAGTTTATAAAGTATTGTATGCCATTTCCCACTTATTGCTACATAAAATAAGGCTTTTTTTTTTTTTTTATAATAAGTCTGGCTTAATTATTTTTTATAAAAAAAATACATAATAATATTTTCTTAAATACTATAACGAATTTGTGTTGAGTCGTGTACACTATCCACGACTCCACACACAATTTTTTTTTTAAAAATAACTGTTGTCCATGACTCGAATTTAATATTTTTATATATAAATATTATATATTATTATATTATTATGATAATAATATATAAATATATATAAATACTTTTTATTTTTTTCTTTTGGTTTTTATTTTTATTTATTTATTTATTTTATTTATTTTTTACTTTTGGATTTTTATTTTATAAATACTATATATATATTATTATATATTATAATTATTTAATTATAAATTTAATAAATGTTAACATTAATCATAATTCAAAAGTATTTAAATTTATAATTAAATAATTGTAATATATAATAATAATAATAATACAGTATTTATAAAAATAAAAAAACAAAAGAAAAATAAATAAAAACCCAAAAGATAAAAAAAGAAATTAAAAATTATTTATATAATAATATAATAATATAATGATAATAATAATAATAATAAATAATAATAATAATAATAATAATAATAATAATAATAATAATAATTACCTTTTATAAATAAAAAAATATCAAATTCGAGTCGTGGACAACAATTATTTTTTTTGAAAGAAAATTGTGTATGGAGTTGTGGATAGTGTACACGATTCGACACAAATTCGTTATAGTATTTAAAAAAAAATATTTGTGTAATTTTTTTTCTTTTTATAATAAAAAATAATTAAGCTTGACTTATTATACAAAAAAAAAGCCTTATTTTATGTAGCAATAAGTGGGAAATGACATACAATACCTTATAAGCTTCCAATTTCCCTTTAAAATGCACTAGAAACTATTTTATCGATCCCACCCACTACTTACTATTTAACAACCATGTGCAGCTCACATGTCATTTCTGTCCAAAAATTAACTGTAGTATGTATTGTGCAAAACATCAAATTAATACAATATCAAAATTGGTCAAGTGAAAACATTTATATGATGGCGGCCAAGGGCCCTAAACTATGGTACCAAATATGCAATTCCCTCTTGTTTTTATAAATCACAGTTTGGTGTATTTGAGGAGCAAGGAGGAGCATGAACAACATCTAAGAATAGTGTTACAAATCTTAAAAGAGAAAAAGTTGATGCTAAATTAAGCAAATGTGTATTATATAAAAATCGGGGGGTGTTTCCTTGGACATATGATATCTGGTGATAGGGTTATATCCAACCCTTCAAAAGTGAAAACTATCACTCAATGGAGAGTACTTAAGAATGTGACTGAAGTCAAAAGTTTCTTGGAGTTAGCAGAGTATCACTACAAAAAAAAAAAAAAAAAAAAGCGGGATTTGGGGTGGTTTAGGAACGGGTTTTTGTTTTCCTTTTGGAATGGTTTGGAATACACGGAAATAATTTGTATCGGATTTTGGAATGATTTTGGAATGATTCATCTGTCCTTATAGATGGCGTTACAAATATTTAGGAACGGTTTGTGAACAATCGTTTCAATTTGGCACGATCACTGAAACACTTTGCTTACGACCGTTCCTAATATTGAATTTAATAAAAAAAAAAATTGTAATTGGAGTGGTTGGATAAAATTTTGAACGATTATATTATTTATTTTGGGTTACTTTTGGCACAGTGTTTATAATATTGTAGCCTGCATTTTTGAACTGTATTTGTTTGTATTGGTGATATATTTTGAAACGGTATTAGAATCTATCATTCATTTTTAGGGATACATGTTTAAAACTGTTTTAGCAATGATATTTCGAACGAGCGATATTATTTAGGAACACGTACTTAGCACTGTTTTAGCTATGGTGTTAGGTTTGGTCATTTGTTAAATAAAACCATTCCTAATATATCATTTTTAAATAAAAATTTTACTAATTATTTAATTTATATATTAATAAATTTTAATAAATAATTTAATAAATAAATTTTAATTAATTTTATTTATGTATTTAAATAATTGAATAAATGTGATAAATATTATGAGTAAATATGAATAATTAGGAAAAAAATTATTATTTGATTACAAAATTAAAAAAAAAATTAAAGCCTAAATCATCCTCATCAATGTTATCCATTTCATCGTGATTCCGTGCTGGGGGTTTCGTCGGAGGCTATGTTAGGGTGGTAGCAGAGCGGTCGGCTATGACAATTACATAAATTTCACAATAAATAATAGATATTACACAATTACACAATAATTACAAAAACTACATTTTATCTTCTAAATTACACAATATACAATAATCACACTAACAATGTTTTTAATAATTGCCTAATTACATAATTATACCCTAATTACACAATAACATGCAAATTTAAATTTCTGAAAAAAAATCTTAAATTTTTTACTGAAATTGAAATATTTTGATGAAAATTTAATTTCTGGAAAAAAATTTAAAATTCTGTAAAAAATTATACAGAATTTTCTGAAAATGAAAGATATTTTCTGAAAATATTTTCAGCAAAAAATAATTTAATTTCAGGAAAAACTTATTTTAATTTTTGAATTCTATTTCTGAAAAGTATTTTAATTCCAGAAAAATATTTTTAATTTCAGAAAGAATATATTTTAATTTCTGAAACTTTTTTAATTTTAGAAAAGTATTTTTAATTTAGGAAAAGTATAATTTAATTATAAAAAAATCTTTTAACTTCAGAAAATTTGAATGAAATTTTCTGTAAATAACATACAAATTTTCAGAAAATTGCAATTCACATACAACATACATACATTTTAATCCTAATAATAAAAATAAACCCTACAAATAATGATATCATCATCATCAACAATATTATAAACCCAACATTATAATAAAAAATTACCCAGCAAATATTCTACTAATTAAAATCAAGATATTTTTCAGAATATTTCTGAAAATTGAAGAAAATTTTATAACTTCTGAAAAACTGAAAAATTGCAGAAAATTTGAGAAAATTTAATATTTCTGAAAATTTTCAGAAAATATTTTAGTATTCAAAAAAATTTCAGAAAAAATATTTCAAAATGTTTCATACTATTTCAGAATAATATTTGAGAATATTTATGAAAATTTCAGAAAAAATTCAAAATATTTTCAGAAAATTTCAGAAAAATATTTCATAATATTTATGAAAATTTCCGAAAACCTTAATATTTCATAAATGCATTTTAAATATAAAAAATCATACAATTGCAACAAAAATCATAAAAATCGCAACACAACTTGATAAAATTTCCAAAAAATCGCAACAATATCTCAACACAATTTTCACAAAATATTTTTTAGAAATATTTTCACCAATATTTCCGAAAAAATTTAGAAATGGGGGTTGGGGGGGGGGGGGATTTTCAGAAATGGGGAGAGACAGAGAACTAACCGTTGGATATAGAGGTAGGGAGGTGGAACGACGGACGACGAACAACGGCTAGGGCACGGTGGCTGGCGACCGAGAAGGCGAAGAGGCACGAGAGCAGGTTGCAGAGAGAGAGACAGTGCAAGCGAGTGAGGGAGCGAGAGGAGGAAGGGAAAGAAAAAATTTGCTAAGTGATATTTATATACATAAATTTATAACGGGTTTCGGAACGGTCAAATTTTTATAAACTGTTTCAAAGCCCATTTCTAATAAGAAAAACAACGTCGTTTCAGTTGATGTGTATTTGTCAAATACTCATTTAGGAACTGTCAAATATTTAACAACCATTCCTAGATATAATTTTTCCTATAATTTGTTTGGAGCGGTCAATGTTTTAAAAAATGTTCCGAAGCCCGTTCCTAATAAAAATAACGACGGTTTCAGTTGATATGCATTAGTCATATTTGTGATTTATTTAGGAATGGCTGGTTATAGTGTTTTCAAATCCGTTCCTAACTACGAAAAACGATGTCGTTTAATTAAAAAACGGCGTCGTTTTTAGTGGATATCTAAATAAACCATTCCTAATATTGTGAAAAAATTCTTTTTCTATTTAAATAAAAAATTAAAAATGAAGGAAAGTCCATTCCACACATGTTAATGATCAAAGAGAAGTAGACCATAAATTAATTAAGACCATTGCAAACATATAATTTTTTGAATTAAATAGATTCATGTTCATAAGATCAAGTATATTTGTATATATAAGATTGTTAGTCTTACATAGATGCAAGTAGCATGTTATACTGTTATACTGGATCCCCTATTCAGACCGTTAAAATTTTAATCAGGCCGTTGGATACGATTAAATCGACAAAATACTACATTCAATGAAGTTTTGGACTTTTTTGTTATATGGACGGTGAGATATATTATCAGACTCAAGATCAACGAGATTCAAAACGATGCAACTGTTCATCAGACCATGTGATATTACACCAGACAACTAGATATATTCATATATGTATAGTATCGTTATGCATTTAAATTTGAAATTAATCAGGTTCAAGGATGTTGAGATATCGTAACTCGGACTCGAACAAGGAATTTTTTTATATTTAGGAACAGTTTGGAGTATTCATTTAGGAACGGTTTTATTTAAATTATAACTAGAACGATTCTATATTTAGGAACTGTTTGATTTTTCCTCAACTTTTTATTTAGGCGCAAAAATTAATTTGTTTGGACTGGATTTAGGAACAATCAATTATTTTGACGTCCCTAGATTTTAAATTTCCCTCATTTCTTGTGAAATATTGTAACACTTTCATGAGCGGTTTTTATTTATATGCCCGTTCCTAGTGCAAAATTTTATATCATTCCCGTTTATTTAGGAAAGGTAACGCAATAGGAACTGTTTAATTTATAATCGTTCCTGCTTGGAACAATTTGGGATACATTCACTAACTGTCATTTTTTTTAAACCAATTGTCTCGCATATAGGAACGGTCAACGCAAGACCGTCCCTAATTTTATTAATGTGTTTCCGAAAGAGTTCCAATTATTTACTGTTACATATTCAAAACGGTCTCAGAAGCATATATTTTAACTGTTATTTTGGAACACCATTTACAACGATTTCCCGTTCCAAAAAATTGGGCATATAAAATGTTGATCATGATGTCGTCAATCACTTTTCATTCCTCTTGAGTTCCAATACCCGTTCCAATATGTCACGGGTTTTGGAACGATTGTGGGATCTATGCCAAATCGCACTTTTTTTGTAGTGTATTATAGGAGATGCGTCGAGGGCTTTTGCATAATTGTCGGTCCTCTGACAAAGTTACTAAGAAAGGGAGTAGTGTTTCAGTGGACTGAACAGTGCCAATGAAGTTTTGATCAGTTGTAGAAAAGATTGACCTCAACATCTGGTAGCGGTGGATATGTAGTGTATAGGAATGCTTTTAAGTAGGGTTTGAGTTGTGCATCTTGCCAGCTTAGGACTCATGAGTTAAAATGATTCGCAATGGGCCGCGGTTGTGCATACATGAGTGATTTGGAGACATTTATATGGAGAAATATTTAGTTTAAAATATATTTTGACGCAAAAGGAATTGAATTTGAGAGAAAAAAGATGGATAGAACTATTGAAGGATTATGACGGCACTATTGATTACAATCCAAGGAAGGCAAACATGGTAGCAGATGCTTTGTGTAGAAAGAGGTCAAGTGCATTAGCCAGTTTGGGGAATAACAATCTGACATTGTTACTAGAAATGAGACTTATGAATATGAAATTTGAAGTTCATCAGATGGAAGGACTATTGGCAGCCTTGCAACTTAAGCCAGACATTGTGGATCAAATCAAATAAGCACAGACTCGAGATCCTTTCTTATTAGGAATGCTGGAGAGAATGAAACAGGGTAAGAAGTCAAATTTTTCAATAGAGTTGATGCAGTGACAGTGAGCGGGGAGCGAATTTGTGTACCTGAAGTAGATGTGTTACGAAGGGAGATTTTGCGAGAAGCTCATATACCATAAGCTATGTATCCTAGTACTACAAAGATGCATAGAAATTTAATACCGTACTACTGGTGGCTAACAATGAAAAAAGATGTGAAAGAATTTGTGGCTGTATTTATGACATGTCAACAGGTAAAGCAGAACATCAGGTGCTAGCAAGTAAACTTCAACCTTTATCAATACCAGAATGGAAGTGGGAAAACATAACTATGAATTTCGTCGTAGGGTTTCCATGTACACTCACGAAGCATGACGCTATTTGGGTAATTGGGTATAAACTTACGAAATCAGCTCATTTATTGCTGATACGACAGGTGATCCTCTGCATAAGTTAGCTGATTTGTACATTTCTGAAATCGTGAAATTACATGGGGTACCTGTATCTATTATGTCTTATAGAGATCCTCGATTCACATCACATTTTTAGGGAAGTTTACGAAGGGCGTTGGGCAAAAAATTATATTTCAGTACTGCATTTCATCCTCAACATACGGGCAGTCAAAGAGAATAATTTAGACCCTCAACGATATGATGAGGGCTTGTACAATGGAGTTTAAGAGCAACTTTGGAGGGGGGGGGGGGGGGAATTGGCAAGTGGCTGCAAATGTTGAATTTAATTTTTATTAATTTATATAGTTATATTATTTGATTGGTTTATTTATTAAATATAATTTATATTGCCCGGTGTACTATTTAATCAGAAAATTTTATGAGATTCACTATTTAAATTCGTATTGAATTACATATACATTTGACTTAAAAATATTTTTGTTGGTTAATTAAATTACTAGTGTATTATTGGAGATTCGTCGAGGGCTTTTTCATAATTGGCGGTCATCTAACAAAGTTACTAAGGAAGGGAGTAGTATATTAGTGGATTGAACAATGCCAACGAAGTTTTGATGAGTTGTAGAAAAGATTGACCTCAACTCTGATTTTGGTTTTGCTGTCTTGTAGCGGTGGATATGTAGTGTATACTGATGCTTCTGAGCAGGGTTTGGGTTGTGTGTTAATGCAGGACAATAAGGAAATTGCTTATGCATCTCGCCAGCTAAGGACTCATGAGTTAAATTATCCCACGCATAAGTTGGAAGAAGCAGCGATTGTGCATGCATTAAAGATTTGGAGACATTATTTGTACGGAGAAAATTTTCAAATTTTCACTGATCACAAGAGTTTGAAATATATTTTGCCGAAAAAGGAATTGAATTTGAGACAAAGGAGATGGATAGAACTGTTTAAGGAATATGACAGCGTTATTGATTACCATCCAGAGAAGGCAAACATGGTAGTAGATGCTTTGAGTAGAAAAAGTTCAAGTGCATTAGCCAGTTTTGGGGATCATAATCTGACATTGCTACTGGAAATGAGATTTATGAATACGAAGTTGGAAGTTGATCAAATGGAAAGATTGTTGGCAGTCTTGCAACTTAAGTCATACTTTGTGAGTCAAATCAAAGAAGCACAAACTCAGATCCTCTCTTATTATGGATGTTGCTGACAATGAAACAGAATAAGAAGTCAAATTTTTTATAAGAGCTAACGGAGTGATAGTGAACGGGGAGCGAATTTGTGTACTTGACGTAGATGGGTTACGATGGGAGATATTGCAAGAAGCTTATAATGCACCATACGCCATGCGTCCTCGTACTACTGGTGGCAGATAATGAAGAAGGATGTGATAGAATTTGTAGCTAAACTCTGCAAGAAAAAATCCTGATAGCATCGACATGTATTCCTTGCAATGTAGTGAAATTCGTTGCTCATTTATAATAGCAATGAATTTAGCAAGAAAAATATTTACTTCAGCTCGACGCTAATTTTAGAATTAAATATTTTTGTTACTGATTTTGCTACAAAATTTTAATTCCTTGCTAACAAGCAAGGAACATTTTTGTTCTTGCCCATAGCAAGGAATAACTTCATTGCTAATTTTGTTACTTCAATATTGAAAATATTAAAAATATCTAACGAACATATTCATTGCTAGTATTAATTATAAAATTAAATTTCAATTAATCATCAATATACTTAGTTGTTAATTTCATTACTAGAAAATAATTTTAATTTTTCAAGATTTCAAATTAAATTAGTTTAGATTTTACCTAATTGAAAAATTACGAAATAATAGTAATAATAACAATAACAAAAACGAACATATTATATTAAAATAATTAATATGACATTGAATAAAAATACCATAATAAGAATACCAATAAAATGAATTTGCAATATATTGAATGAGAATTGCAGCTATTTAGAAAAATTCAAGCATGCCAATGCAGAAACAAAATTAAAAACGACCATTATAGTGCATCTGAACATAGTATCCAAAAAATAAAAAATAAAAAAAAAATCCAAATCCTATGTTACTCTTAAAAGAATTCCAACTTGATCGGCTAAGAATATTCCACACTGAGAACAAGTCTTAAAAGATGAGTCGTGGCTTTTCCATGGTACTTTTCAGGTGCAAGCACCTAACCTATTAACAAAACACCAAATTAAACTTCTTAGCAACATTTGAAGCTAGGAGGCAAAATAAACTATTAACAATTATCTCTAACTTTACAAAAAACTTCAAAAACTCATCTTCTGTGACCAGTAATTAAGCCAGCAAAGAGGCGCTACACTAGATTAAATATTCAGAAACAGAATATCAGAGATGAAAGTATAAGGAAGAGAAACCATCAACAACCACATGACATTAAACACCTATGTGACTATATCATAGAATTTTGCGGCTTTTTAAATTCCTAAATTGCTCTCTCATATGAAAATTTCACCTATGTGACTATTTATCCTATCAAGATTTCCACATATATATCACAGAACTTCTAACACATAGTAAAACTACAATTTTACATTCTACAGTTGAAAATTTTCAGCACAAAAAATGATCAAAATCAACAATTAGTCCAAAAATTAGCCGATTCTCATCACCTTTCACTATAAATTACATGAGCAGCATCTCTATCAGTAAGTTTTACCATCAACCATCTTTGTTTGTAATTCGACATTTTGCATGTGTTCTCAAATACTTCAACTAGACCAAGTTAAGAAACAAAAGGGGAAAGAGTAAGTTCTAACGTGAAAATGAAGGCCTAATATGAGAAAGATTCAATTCAATTCAATAAAATCTTTGAATTCATACGATATTTATGTTTCTTGAGCTACTTCCATAACTTGAAGTTGTAAAAATATGAAAATATAATTTCTTTGGTTAAAATTTAGCAATAAGGAAATGTACAGTCACTTTAAACACAAGTATTACTAACCTTATTAGGGCGTTGAGTAAGTCGGAGGTGAGAAATGACTAGGAGGAACTAGATATTGCAAGTAACTAGGTAGTGGAGTAGAAAAATGACTTAACCAACCTGGATTAATGCAGTGTCCTAGAGCATGTTGGCCTAAAAAAAATACCATAGGCTTCAAGTACACTGAAAAAATTCATAAGATATTGGTTTTATGACCTCCAATTTGGAGATCATATTGTTTAGTTAGTTATCATTCACTCACAATGCTTTTATAAAAATTTAAAATCTGATCTACCATAAATATACCAAACCAATACAAGTTAACCCAAAATCAACATATATGGCCCTCGCTATCAGACATAGCCTAAAATTTATTGTTTCCTTATCTGAGATAAAAATGTTCTAAGTTCCATATCTCTCAAACAAAACAATACATTCGACCTATTAAGGGAACTAAGATAGTTCACTCACCTTCAAAACAACATGATTCTTTGCACGTTCTGCACCTTATTAACTTCCCTCAATGTTCTTTTGTACCCTTCACAAAATGGAAAAGGTAGAAAATCAACAAAAAAAATTTAAAAATAGCAAAAATTAAATGCCTAAGATAACAATTCAAGAAACAACATGTGGTGAAGGGTTGAGCTCAGTTGTACAGCATGCAACAACGGAAGGAAGAAATGTTTAAGCATATCACAGACATACAATGCAATGCATTACCTCAGCCGCAGCAGTAATATTATATCGGTTAAAATCTTGCTTATTTTGTATTGATGCTTTTTACTAAACTACCCACAGTTTATATTGAAATCAACTACCGCAAGTAAAATCCCAAACTACCTACAAACTTTTATTCTAATTTTCAAGATTTCAATATTAACTAATGCATGTTCAGCTTTATTAATAAGAGTGTCATATCCTCAACACTAATGCGCTTCAACTCATGCCCTACTTTAATCAATAAAATGTCATTTGTTGATGGCATTGCTTGATTCACCCAAATGACAAATCATGTCCAGTATGCCTCCCTATAAGGAGTTGGGTATGAAACCATCAGTTTTACTATTACCTTTACGCAATATCCATTGAAACCTGCACCAGAGACAACACAATGAAACATGCATAATTTGAAGTTATAAGGTTAAGTATTAAATTTTAAATTGGTTTTTGATTCCACATTAGCCAAAAGTAGGCTAGGTATTAAGCTGAAGTTATGAGCAAAATCTGCACTTCTCTCATTAACTATATAGGTTATATTATCTGAACCATTCAACTCAATAGAACTCTCATGTGATTAGAGCAGAGGCTCATTACATAATACATCTCGTTGCTCATGAGGAGGAGGTTACCAGTACGCACTGGGCTAACGCGATGCAGATAGATTGGGCGTAGAGAATGGTTTTCAATGGTGTCAGGCTGCCCTTCAGACTAATTATTACCAGGATAGTACACCTAATGATGGTACAGGGTCCTATCCTATTGATGTCGGGCCTAGTTTGTATTACGGTGAGTGCCCCTATGATTATGCACAGGTTTGGCAGATCGATTTTACTGTGAAGTGCCTGTTGCCGAGGATCCATTGTGAAACGGTTGCACTCAATCTAAATTAGCATCTGTTACTAAGTTGGTGAATATCAAGACCGAGGCCCATTTTTCCGAACGAACATATGATCGAATATTTCAGTTGGCTAATAATATATTGCCCCGCAACCACATCCTGTCCCACGATTACTATAGTACGAAGAAGTTGATAAGAAACTTGAGTTTACTTGCTGAAAATATTGATGCGTGTAAGAATGGTTGCATGTTGAATTAGAAGGACAATACTGATCTGGACTACTGTAAGTTTTGTGGAAGAAGCTATTGCTATTCTTAGGTACTTGCCACTTACTCCTCACCTGCAGAGATTTTATGCTTTAGAAGTGTTTACCGAGCAGATGACTCGTCATGAAAACCATCAAACGAAGAGTGATCCACGTACCATCCGTCTGATATAAAGGCATAGAAGCATTTTGACCGAATATATCCCGATTATACAGCAGAGCCCCGTAATGTTAGACTAGTTTGTGCACGGATAGGTTCGCATCGCATGGGCAGTAGGTCGTATGTATTCATGTTGTCCCGTTATACTTATAATGTACAATCTTCCACCGAGAATATGCATAAGTTCTGAGTATATGTTCCTAACATTGGTGATCCCTGGCCCTTCCAATCTAAAATGTCTCCTCGATGTTTACCTGGAGCTGTTAATCAAGGAGATGTAGAATTTGTGGCATGTGGGTGTACTGAGGCACGATAATGCAAAGAGCGCTAATGACTGGACCTTGAATCAGATTGTAGAGCCTGATAGGAAATTCAATTAATAGTTAACAGTTTTGTTGGGGGCGAAGTTGCTTTATATACGATGGGCGAGACATTCACAATGTGCTCCATGTTGATGTGGACCATGAACGACCTACCCGCCTATGGGATGGCGTTTGGATGGAGTATTGTTGTGTTTGTGAAGTGTCCAGTTTGTATGGATGATAGACATGCATTCTATTTTGCATAATGGTATAAAGGTGTTCTACTTTGACTGCCACAGACAGTTCCTCACTTAAGAGTATCCATAAAATAGGAACAAGAAAGCATTCACTAATAATTGAGTAGAAAGGAAGGTTACATATCCAATATTGACGGGAGAACAGATCTGCAATTGGATTGCAGAGTTCAGTCATTCAGTTGAACTACAGTTGGCACTCCCACCTGGCTACAAGAAGTGAGCACAAGAGGATAAAGAAAAGCATCTTTTGGGAGCTCTAGTACTGGGGACGTATTTGATACGACACAATCTTGATGTCATGCACATTGAGAAAAATATATTTGACAATATATTCAATACCGTGATGGACATAACGGGAAAAACAAAGGACAATCTAATTGTACTGAAGGACTTGAAGATAATATGTAATTGATTGGAGCTTGAGGTGGACAAAAGAAAGCTGAACGTGATGCCTAAAGCCGTGTATACCCTGATGAAGGAGCAGAAAAGGAGGATATGTGAATGGATTAGTCATCTTAAGTTTTTTTATGGTTACGCATCTTATTTAGCCCGTTGTGCTGACATGAAAGAGCTAAGGATGATGTCATGAGAGCCATGATTGTCACGTATTCATGAAGAAGTTGATCTCGATTGCCTTCCTTGAAATGCTTACTGAGCATGTGTGGAGTGCGTTGTCAGAGATCAGGCTTCTATTCCAGATTCTATGTTCGACGACGCTAGATGTCAACAAGGTACAAGAATTGAAATGTAATGTCACTACCATCTTATGCAACCTCGAGAAAATATTTTCTCTAGCTTTCTTCAACTTAATGGAGCACCTAATTGTTTGCCTGCCATATGAAGTGCACGTGGGAAGGCCCGTGTACTACAGGTGGATGTACCCAGTTGACAGGTACGTACACGAGTTATTGTAATTTTTTGAAATAGTTCTAGTGTCATATGTTTCCTAATAAATATTCATCCGAGTAGATTTCTCCAAGACTTGAAAATGAACGTGAAAAACAAAGCACTCGTCGAAGCGCCAATTTTTGCGGCACCTTATAGAAGAAATCGGTTTGTTCACTTCTCGCTACTTCAAGCGGTAGATTCTTTGCAAATGGAGCAGGTCCCATAGAAATGGCGATCTCATGATGAATGAAAATCGTATCCAATGGTCTATTTTCAAACACTCCTGGCCGAGTAAGTGGTGCCTTAAAGAAGAGGTGGCTCAGCGGGTCAGAGTGTCACATAATTGAGACGTACATCTTGTGCAAGTGTAAAGTAGTCAAGCCATATTACGAGTAAGTGTAAAGATATCAATAGTTTATAAAATTCTTATTTAGAGTTTTAACCTATGTATTGACATGTATTCTAGTCTTTTGACATACATGTCACTTTTGAATAAGCTCTACGAGCACCACCATTCGGAGGAACCCAACATTGATCTATTAGTAGCTACTGAATTCAAGGATTGGAAACGTCGTGAAGTAGCGCCTTATGAATTGTGTCATGACTGTGAAATGGTCAATCATTTATTTTTTCTCTAATATGTCATTGTAGGTCAAATTCGAATTGAACTACACGGACAAAGAGTTGTTGAAGTTGCATTTTTGAGGTCCTACTACTAAGGTCACAACATTTCCGTGTAACTTTGTGAATGATTACAATTTCCACACTAAATTGTGGGGTGTGTGTTACAAGCTCATCACATACAGACTTAGACAGTGACTTCTATGGGATACTCAAAGAAATAATTCTGTTAGATTACCCACTTATTCCGAACATGCATATTGTTCTATTCAAATATTGCTAGGTTGATCCCATGAGATGTATGAAGATACAACCTCATTATCACCTCGTTGACGTAAATTTTAAGAAGGTATACCAAAAGAGTAAATCATTTATCCTGGCGCAACAAGCAGTACAAGTATACTATATGGAATACTCTAGCATGAAGAGATACAAAGTTGACTTGGTGGTTGTATGCAAAACAAAAGCCCGAAGAGTCACTAATGATTCTCGATGGACCGAAGTCACATTTCAAGAAGAGGAAACAATACCTACTCCACGGGTTGTTACGGATAATCACAGTTATGGCCTGCATGACTCAAATGGTTTACAATTAGTCGTTGATCTTTCTTTTGCAAATCAATAAGGACCAGGTACATCCTGCTCGGTAAATGGTGAATCTGATGATGAATATGACGAAGATATCTTTGACGAGGATTACAAGACTGAAGAAGACAATAATTATGATTGAAAGTTTATTATTTCTGTGATCAAACATTTGTAAAATTTTCTATAAAAATTACTGATTAAATATTTTTATAATTATTTTATATGAATAATTATATATATATATATATATATATATATTAAAATTATCTAAATTCGGAACTGTTATAAGAAAAATAAAGCGTTCCTAAACCGTTCCCACTGGGAACGGTCCACAGAAAAACCGTCTCTTAAACAACCGTTCCTTATCGTATGTGAATAATATTAAATATCAAGTTGGAATAGCAAAATAAAATAACCATTCCTGAAAATATTACAACATTCTACAGAAAAACGAAAAAATTCAAAACGAAAAATGGAGAAAAAATTAATTTAAGAACGGTTGTTAAATATTGACCATTTCTAATATGAATATAAAGCAGATCATGCCCAAAAAAATAAAAACATTGTCCTAAAATAATATAAAAGCAAAATGTGCTTAAAAGAACAAAAAGCAGTTCCTAATCATAAAATAATTTCTACTTATTTTCTGTAATCTTATGTCGTTTATTGAAATTCTCTATAATTTTCTATAATCTTATGTCATTTGTTGCAATTCTCTGTAATTTTATGTCGTTTATTGTAGTTCTATGTAACTTTCCACTTTATTGTTGTAATTCTCTGTAATTTTTTAAATTTTCTATAATTTATTATAATTGTGTACTCTCTATAAATTATTTTAATTTTAGTAATTGAATTATGATAGTTTTGTCAAGTCTAAACCAAATTTAGTGGATTGCAAGTTCATTCTTTTTTGTTCCTGTGTAATTGTATATTGTGCTTGAGATTGAAATATTTTGAACTATTCTTTTACTTGTTTCTTTGAAACCCTTGATAAATGAATTACGTTTTGTTTATGATATTATATGATTGCGTATGCTCAAGCTAATAAAAAGAAAAAACCACTTACTAGGCGAGTAGTCACTCATTCCCTATATATAATGCCTTGCAGATGAATAAGAGGAAGGGATGGATGAAGAACAACATTGCGGATGGTAATTGCGTAGGAGTTTATTTCTTAAAGATATTCTTAGACTAATATACTCATTATGTATTATTGATTTGGATGTATAAGGATTTTTATTTATTAGTTTTAAATTATTTTAATTTGAGGATACATTAACACAACTTATCTGGATGATTTTTTTTAGTATTTCGCTTCAAAGAAATAAATAAATAAAATTCATGGGTATTCTGAGAGTTTGTTTATTGGCTTAGTATCACTAAGTTGTCTCATTTTAGTGATGTGTTGTGTTATGCCTCGAATTTGGGCCGTGACACTCCATTTTGTTGAGGATAATAAATGACAGTTGTTTGATGTTCGATACCATCTTCTTCCCAAAATTTGTCATATTTTGAGTTGTTATATTCGTTTCCTCGATCACTTTTGAGGACTTTTATGTTTTTGCCACTTTAATTCTCCACAAGGTTTTTTAACTTGTTGTAAATTTTAAAGACTTCGGACTTTTCTCGCATGAAGTAAACCCATGTCATTCTGGATTAGTCATCAATGAATAGGATGAAATATCTGTTTTGCTCATGTAATGGAATCCTCATTGGTCCATAGACGTCAGTATGAATGAGTTCCAAGGCTGCTTTAGCTCTCCAAGAGGTTCCTGAAGGGAATTGCTTCTTGTGTTGTTTCCCTTGTAAACAGGCTTCACAAGCTCCCTCGACAGCTTGGATTTGTGGTAAGTCTTTCATTATTTTCTCTTGATGTAGTGTTTTTACGCTTTGAAAGTTGAAGTGGTTGAACCTCCTATCCCATAGCCACTGACTGATCCTCTTATATTTTCATAGCTATGTTTCTCAGATATTAGAGTGGTATTGGAAAGCATTTGTGGCTCTTTCATTCTTACTTTCATAATTATAAAAGCTTTATTGTTGTTTTCATAAATAGTGCATGAATATCTTCGAAAGTGTAGAGTGTATCTCTTCTCATCATCTGGCCAATACTGAACAAATTTTTTTTAATGTTAGGGATGTACATAACGTCATTAACGACATGCGTGCCTTTTCTTGTGTTGATAGCAAAAAATTATTTTCCTTCGACCGTCACAATGTGGTTATCACCGAATCTGACGTTTGTCTTGAATGACTTGTCCAATTTCTAAAAAGCTCTTTTATTGTATGTCATATGGGTTCTAGTGGCACTATCAATATACTAGGTAGCATCCGTTGTTTTGGCTACTGAGTTGCATTTATAGAATAATTGATCACTATTATGATTCTCTTGTATGCAGTTAGCTAGATGATTTCCTTTAGCCTCCTATGTTTTTCGACGTGCCCAAACTTCTTGCAATTTCAACATTGTTGTTTCCCACGGAAGTAACAATCATTCTCAAGATAATTTGTGCTTTTTCAAATACGACATGGCATATATTTTCTTTTATTCAGCTTCTTCTTGTCTCCCATTGTACTTGTACAATTTTCTTCTTTTTCTATTAGAATTCTAAGACCTCACTAAATTTAGACTGAAAAGCATTTTCAAGAGAATTTTGTTGTCTCATGCTTCGCCGTTTCTCGTATGCCTCAAGTGACACAACTAACTCTGTGACAGTTAGCATGGTGATATCTTTTGTTTCTTCAATAATTGTTACTATTGTGCCATACTTTTCATTGACGCTTATGAGCAATTTTTTTACGGCCATCTTTTCTTGTATATCATCCCCATAAGGTTTTAATTGATTCACCAATTCACGTAATTTTGTATAATATTCATTAATAATCTCAGTGTCATTCATTTTCATATTTTAAAAATCTCTTCTAAGAGTTTGAAGTTTAACAATACGCACCTTGGCACTGGTTTGATATTCCTTATACAAAATGCTCCATTCTTCTTTTGTCGATGTAGCAACACTAATTCTTGAAAAAATATGATCTGTTGATGCTGTTTGGATGTAGTATAAAGCCTTCGAATCCTTTGCCTGCTATTCTCCAATTTACCTTTCTCGAAAAACAACGAAATGGATCTATCTTTCGACTGAGTAATCCTTCTTCTAATATCATATTGAAAATAATTTTAATGTTAATGGCCTAATAATCATAATTTTGGCCAGAGAAACTGGGGAGTGAAATTTATTTGGCTAATGAGGACAAGGTGGGTTGAACAATAAAGTTAGTGTGACGAGAAAGTGTTTGAAATATGAAAACACCTAGTATATGATCAGATGTGGCTCTGATACCACTTTTATTGGCTAAATTGCATATTTAGTCCCACCAAGAAGGTTCGGTGCCTTTTTTTGTTTCATGATTTACGGGAATTTATTTTTAGTCTCAAAAAATTAAAAATAGTTGCAACGCTTGTTCCATTTTTATTTTTTCGTCAATACTTAACGAAAAGGGTCAAACTGTTGTTAGTTGACTTAATTAACTTCTTTTTTATTGTTGATGCACGTGGGAGGTTGTTTAGGAGGAAACTTTTACCGCCAAATTAAGTCCCTCCCTCCATAAAGAGTGCCTATTTTGACCATGGAAACATACTTGTTTCTTCCAAAATTTGCTTTTCTACTACTTCTCTATTGCTATCAAGACGGTGAAATGTCCGAAGTTAGCCATATTAATTGCTTCTGTGGACAGGCTTCAAGGATATGTACCTTTTTGGACTATCGAAAATTCGAGCAAGCGATTCCATGCATGTGCAAGAAGAAATTGTTGTGGGTTCTTTGCTTGGGAGGATAATTCACTTTGTTCAAGGGCACGTCTGATTATCTTGGACTACTTTGTCACATAAATAGAGTGACAAAAGAGAATGCCAAGCTAATTCGCAGGAACAAAATCTTGTACTTCTTGACGTTCTTAGTGTTTTTCATAATATTTTGTAACATATGGAAATAGGAATATTTCTACATGTTTTGCTTATAATTGAACCTTATGTTACAAAACAAAATGAAAGTGCAGAATTGAGATGAACCTGAAATGAAAGTGCTGAAAATATAGAGTGGTGCGAAAAAGAGTATCTTTAATTTCCAATAGCATCCAGAAAATAGAGCACATGCTCAATACACAAAGCAACGGGGACTGCTAAAAAAGAAATAAACAATAGCAAAGTCCCTTGTTTCAGTCCTTGAATCATCCCTATCCCCTATTTTAGTTCTCCTCATTTCTTTTCACCATCAATACAGTCAAACTTACTGTCTTCAAACTCACTATTTTCATTATTCCCTTCCCCAGCATCATTTCCCTCATCCTTATCCATGTCTACGTTCACATCATTCCCCACGTCCACATCTGTTATTGGCTTAGATGACCATATTTGAGTGTTTGAAACATCTATATGGGAATCTAAGTAAAGTGGCATCTCTCTATTTTTCATTCCATTCCTTGTCATATATCCATCACCCATTTGCAGTAACTCAGTTTGATACATTAAAGACCTACATTTCTTTCTATCAATTCTAAAAATATCTTTTTTTTCCCCAAATAATCCAATTGTTCTACCAATGTAACTAAAACACAAAAAACTCCTTATTAAAGTAATCAAAGGCGCTGACAATACCCCCAACATACATGGCTTCAGGCTCATAAACAAAGCACCCTCCATGATGTACTTTTAAAGTAATACCATATGTAGTTTCATCTGTCCCAAAAATAACAAAATATAAATATTCAGCATTTCACCAACAATCAATAACCAACAAAATATATCACATAGAAATAAATAAAATACACCAAAAAAAAGTAATAGACCATACCACCATTAAACAAATAATCCGTCAACCATTTCTACAAGCAAAAACACGATCACAAAATCACAAAATGACAACAACGTTGGGGTGAAAATATTTCAAAAAACAAATTAACTAAAAACAAAAGCAACAATAAACCTACTACAAGTCTTTACGTACCGTGCTGAGGATTCTCAAAGATATCGTCAATGCCTCTCCAATTTCTATTGTTCCACTTCTTTGCATATAAAAATGCGACCAACATTGCAACTATTTTTAACTTTTTAGGACCAAAAATAAACTCCATGAATCATGGGACCAAATAGGGCACCGACCTTTCTTCGTGGGACTAATTATACAATTTAGCCCACTGTTAGTATAATTTAGAAAAGGGGATTGGTGATTGAAGGAATCTTAGTTTGATTAGTTTTAAATTTGGAGAAGAAGGCTAGATTGGAAGGGGTTGGCTAGATCAACAAAAGAAGAGCAAGAAATCTAAGATAACTTGAAAAAGGATAGTTAGTAGTTTGTATTTCAAAAAATTTCTCTACACTTAATGCACCTTCTACGCCTACTTATACTAGTTGGTAGAAGGCTCTTGAAATTGAATTTGAGGTTAAGATTAATAGCTTGTTCAATAAGCTTTGAGCAATATATATGATTTATTTAAGATATTTACTAACTATAGTCATTTAGAAGTTTTTTTTTTTTTTAAATATCTAAGGTTGCATTTGAATTGAAGAATTTGAAATTTTCATATCAAATCCTTTTGATATGTTCGATAATTTGAAATGTAAAGGATTTCGAATCCTTTCATTTTATCTTTTGGAAAAATGCATGCCACTCCCCTGTAATATACGAAATGTGCAAAATACCCCCCTGTGAAAAAAAAATATCAAATAACCCCTTGTATTTTTGCTAATAAAGCAATTTACCCCTCCCCCCTCCGACCCTAAGAGTGCATTACACGCACCTGAGACGGGATTTTAATTTATTTTTAGGAATAAAATATTATTTTATATTTAAATATAATGTATACTAACCCAACCCTCCCCCCCCCCACCCGCCCCACCTTCCCCATCACCAGCCTCCCACACCATCCCCATCGCCTGCCGCTCCACCATCCCCGTCGCCCACCCCAGCCCCAGCCCCCCCACCTTCCTGTCGCTGGCCCTCCCCCAACCTCGCTCCTTCCGTCGCCCCTCCCCCTCCCCCCCACCTTCGCCCCCCTTCCACCCCATCCCTCCCCCCCGCCCCCCCCCCAACCTTTCCCCTTCTAGTCGCCAGCCTCTCCCACCATCCCCGTCACCCACCTGCCCCACCATCACCATCGCCCTCCCCAGCCCAGCCCGCCCCCACCTTCCCCTCGCCCCCTCTCCCACCCATCGCCTACCTCCCACCTTCCCCCTCCCCCATCACCGGCACCGCGTTCCTCTGTCCAGCCCCCCTCTCCTCTCTCTCTCTCTCTCTCTCTCTCTATATATATATATATATATATATATATATATATATAATTTTAATTAATAAAAATATATTATATATATAATTTTAATTAAAATTTTATGTAATATATATTTCTATAATTATATAAATATATGGTTTTAATCTAAACCGTTGATCAAATTTACTAAAATTTGGACTATTGAACTTATTAATTAAATTTGAACCGTAGATTCATTCAGATCCAAAGGGTATTAATAAGGATATAAATGTTATTTTTTATCTAAAAATAAAAAAATAAAATATCTAATAAAAACGCGCGTGAATGACACAAAATCGGGTGAGGGGCTTACTTGGTTTATTATTGAAAATACTGGGGGGTAATTTGCTATTTTTTTTTAATAGGGGGATAATTTTCTCATTTCGTATAACATAGGGGGGTAATTTACATTTAACCCTTTTTTTTTTTAACTAAATTTTGATAAATATGGATGGATTTTAAATTCCTTTCAAATTAAGTCATTTGAAAATATGTTTTCAAATCCTTCATTCAAATCTAAATCCAACAATCTAAATACACTCTTAGATATTTCTTTGTACTAAACACGTTAACTTTTAATAATTAGACATTACACTGTTATTAACACAATTCAGAGTAGTACCTGCAAATCGTCATACTCTAAAAAGTTGGTACTAGCCTGCTCAGCTTGTTTTTGTCCTTTGCATCAGTCTCCTCACCTCAGATGTGATAAGGGCAGACATATTTTGCCTATTTTCTGCAGCAGCAACAACCCCTTGAGAGCTTCTTTCACTTATTTCAATATCAGCATTGAAGGCCCTCATGCAGGCCCTCCTTTCCTCCTTCATTGTTCTGAGTAAATTGCAATTTACTTATATGTATTATGAAAAATAAGCAAATAATCTCTTATAAAAAATAAAATAGCAATTCACTTCCTTGTATTTTTCAAATTATAGCAATTTACCTCCTTAGGCAGGGAGGTCAATTGTTTTATTTTTTAAACATAGGAGGATAAATGACTATTTAGTTTTTTGGCAAAATTACATTTTTGGTCCTGTAACTTTAGGTCGTTAGCACTTTTAGTCCTGTAACTTACTTCATTTACACATTTAGTCCTTTTTTTGACGAATTTAGTCCTGAGCATCTCACATTTGGTCCTTTTTTGACAAATTTAGTCATGTGTTGACAATTTTTGTCCTATTCAAACTATAATAAATCTCATTTTTTATCCTGTAACTATGAGTCGTTAGGACAAAAATTGTCAATACAGGACTAAATTTGCCAAAAAAAGGACCAAATGTGAGATGCTAAGAACTAAATTCGTCAAAAAAAGGACTAAATGTGTAAATGAAGTAAGCTACAGGACTAAAAGTGCTAACGACCTAAAGTTACAGGACCCAAATGTAATTTTACCTTATTTTTTTATAGAGGGATAATTTACCCATTTTCAATATCAAAGGGGGGTAAATTTCACCCTCATTGTTCCATTAAGGGCCTATACGAATCCATATATCCATGCGACTTGAAGCAGGTGTCCCTGATGTTACTGATTCTATCAAAAAATGGTCACAGTACAGTTATTTCTTGTCAACGAAACCCTTCTTCTTTTGTGCATACTTGGTGTTCAATTGTTTGTCTGCTTCAAAGGATCTTACATCCATTGTTCCATATGAAAACTTGCAATTATACCTAAATGGAGTTCAATTCTCTTCGTATCTCAACCCTAAGAGGGGAAATAGCATTTTTCGTCCTATAAGTTGGGCCTGTTTCACTTTTGGTCCCATTCATTACGTGATTAGCAGTTTTGGTCCCGTAACTTTAAAAAATTGGCAGTTTTGGTCCCAAACTAGTATTCCGTTAGTTTTTTAACGGAAAAGGCCACGTGCAGAGCACGTGGCCATTAACGTCTGTTTGTGGGAGGGAAAATTGGTGCCCTTTCTGGTTTGGTAACATTATTGGATGAAATATAACTACTAATGACGGCAAAAATCAAAGGTTAGGGCAAGAAAAGGGCTTTTTCTCTCCTTCCTCAAAAATTTCAATCCAATCCCTCCTACATTGCTGTGAATTGAAGTGAAGTAGAAGATATCAAAGAATTATGTCGTAAACACACTACATTCAAACTTCATTACACTTTCAATAACACTAGCACTTAACTACAACAAAATAAATCCGTAAAATGTGAAAATAACTTATATAATGTCATCTCACCACATTAAAATGAAAATTATTAAAATCATAGCTGCAATAAAAAAAATATTGGAGTCGCTTTACCCTTTTCTGCAATATGGAAATCTCAGTATCTTTTTTGTCCAATTTTCGAAGAAGTGAAGGAATTATGCTCTTAGCTCGTGTGCACATTGGTGGGTCTTCCCACTGAAAGAACCCACACCCATTTGGAAAGTCATTGTAGCCATGAAATCGCCTACTCGGATTATAATTCTTCCATGAAGTCCTCATTGTAGCCTTCTTCCCACAATAGCATATAACATTCGACCCACTTGAATCACTTGAATCATTTGTAGAAGACATAATTCTTTGATATCCTCTATTTCACTTCAATTCACATCAATGTAGGAGGGATTGGATTGAAATTTTTTTGAGGAAGGAGAGAAAAAGCCCTTTTCTTGCCCTAACCTTTGATTTTTGCCCTCATTAGTAGTTATATTCCCTCCAATAATGTTACCAAACCAGAAAGGGCGCCAATTTTTCCTCCCACAAGCAGACGTTAACAGCCACGTGCTTTGCACGTGGCCTTCTCCGTTAAAAAACTGACGGAATACTGGTTTGGGACCAAAACTGCCAATATTTTAATGTTACGGGACCAAAACTGCTAATCACGTAATGAATGGGACCAAAAGTGAAACAGGCCCAACTTATGGGACGAAAAATATTATTTCCCCACCCTAAGAAGCATAGAGTAAGCTTTCTCGACACTAGGGAGATGATCCATTAATAACACTTGGTTCCTCACAGGTCATAGGTTTCACTAAGCCCCAGTAAAAACTATATTAATTGGTTACAAGCTATACAGTCGTGCCTTAAATAAGGTAGGTGAACTAACCACTTAACCGATATTATCTAACCTATTTGCTATGACTTAAACCTACGAAACTACCACTAGAAGAAAATAGTTTGATAGCAACGTAAAAGTATTAGCCTTGAGTTCATTAGCAGTGAAATTATTGTCGCTAAACCACATTATTTAATACAAGAATTTACTTGTTAGTATTTAACAATAAAAATTATTTACTTGCTAACGAATTTAGCAACGAATTGTTCAATATATATATATAATATATATATATATATATTAAATAGTATAAATTAGCAACGAAAATTTTACTTACTAATTAACTTGACGTTAACTCTTAACATTAAATTCTTTCATAGTTATTGAACTATTTTCTTGTAGTGTACAAGCTAACTGCTAGCTAATCAAAAACAAAAAAATAAATAATAACGAACAAATTACTAATATACGTACTAATAGAGTCGTTTTCATAAAAAGTGATTTCTAACTTAGAGCTTTAAGTAATGCCTAAATGTAGATGTTAAAGTTGTTGTGATGGTGATGTTAAACGTAGATCAACAATTAATTTTATCACATTTCCCCTTTGTCACGCCCCGGATCAGGGGTCACGACACGGCTATGCTACCAAGTTCATAGCCTTAATAGCATGAATCCCTTACTACTAAATCGTAAGTACGAACTCGATAGTAATAATGCTTAAACAATGAAAACCCAATACATATTTACAGTGGAAAGAGAAACATAAATCTTACAATCTCAAGTGCTAACAACTAAATGAAAGTAGAAATAATTCCCAATGAATAAAATTGTCTACGGAGCTTATTAATCGACTCCAATTGCATCCCTTTATTAGCTACCAACCCCAGAATAGCCCCTCCTCACATTCCTCATACACCTCATCTGCAAGATATAGTAAGTGAATGACCGACTAATCGCCCAGTAAGTGGCCTCTATCTCTTACCAATACGAGTATAATACATTATTAGTACAAAACCATCATTTACCAATACATGCATTAATTTGATATTCATAATCAAAGGGAATAATTGAGTAAAATATAAAGTTACAAAACATCTATCATCAGAGCGGAATTTCTAAACTTTTGTATCAAACCAGAGCTATATAAAATAGCCACTTATGACAATTACAATTTTATTTAAATAATGAAAGAAGTTTCATAAATCAGCCATGTTAGGAAGAAAATGTGCATGCTCTCATTCACTAGCAACATAATAGATATCATGTTTATTTACGAATATTATTATAACTCATAATCCAAGCCTCAATCTTTAACCCTGATTGAGAGGATCATACATAAATTATCAGTTTATAGCCCCAACTGAGAGGTCAGTAGGAAGGCCTCAATTTATACCCCAACTGGAAGTCTGTAATCAGTACTCAGTTTTTAACCCCAACTTAGACGGTCAATAATTAGTACTCAGTTTTTAACCCCAACTGAGAGGGTTCAGAACAACTCTAATTTTTACTCAGTTAACAGCGATTTCGTTAACGGTTGAGCATGCTCCATCTATTAGTCGATGAACTTGGCATTCTTTATCATTACTAAAAACTTTAACAAATATTTTTCATACATGTCTCAGTCTCAATTTCGGAAGATGTCAGAGATATATTAAACAATTTAAAAATGATTTCACACCATGTGAATGTTTCAAAATTTCAAGATATACCAACTGTTTGCATAAATATTTGACAAAAAATCCTAATGCATGTATCTCAATTTGAACTCATACAAATAACTTATGCTCACGTCATATTTTGTTAAAAACAAAGATAATTAATTGAAATTAGAAAATATTTATGAAAACTCCACGCAAGAGGAAAGAAACCACTTACAAAATTTTTTGAACTCGAATCCATTTATCTGGCAACATGTTCCGGGTTGAATCATAGAATTCAACTGATCATAACTCCTATAAATCAGTAACTAATTAAGTCACATTCATCCCCATAAAAATACATCTTCAACCTATTTAATCCTAAAGAAACAACAATGAGAAACTTTTATCTTGATTCAAACCTAATGATCTTATGAACTCAAATTCCTAATTACATACAAAAGCCGCCGTATAAAATTGATACCCAAAGTAAATCAGTAACACTTAGATCAATTGATGGTCCTAATCACTAGATTATTTCTTAATCAATTCAGATCAAATAAAGTAACTAAACTAGACGGATGACAGAGTGATACCAACTGACAATCTTATTCGATGAATTTTGTAAAATTATACACTTAGTATATGAATTTAAAAATTTTAGAGAACGTGCTAAACATGCTGAAAATCATATATAAAATATATTACATAAAATTTAGTTGAACAAATAGGTGAAAGAATTTTCAAAATGGAGTTGAAGAATAAATATGATACAAACTGACAGTTAACTTGAATGAATTTTAAAATTCATTCATTCGTAGAACAATCTTAGAAATTTTATGTGTTACTCCAGAGTCATATTAGTCAATACAGAAAATAATAAATTATTCTTAAAACTACTTAAAATTATCATATAATTTCAGAAAGAGTACTAAGCTTCTGCAGAAAAGAGCACTACTATATAGCATAACTCAAAATTTTTTATAAATTTACCCAAATCTCCAAAAATTCTGAAAGTTGACATATCGTATATATATCATGTATTAAAACTTTATAAAAAATTTCATAACTAAAAGACATGTAGAAATAGGTTAAATAGTTATGAAAACAAAGTTGTCGGATTCACACATAGTTTCTGGCAGTATATTTGTAACAATTTTATAAATTTTAATACAAGGCAAATATTTTTTGATATTTTATCAATAATTTGATAACTTAATAAGGTTCCATAAAACAAATGTTCTTGATAAAATAAAATACTTAATCTTCACATAAAACAAGTATTTGTTTTCCTATGCTTAAAATTGTTTCATCAAAAACACTGATAGGGCGAACTCTCCTTTGAAAACTCAATTCCTTATTAAATCTAAATCTCCAGCCATTTCCAATCGAAATTCATAATTAACAAAGCTAAATAAGTACTAGTTCTAATATTTTTATCCTGATAATTCCAAACCCTTAATCAATTACATAATTCCTAAAGTACAAATAGCATATAACATCACTACTTGATTAAACTACAAGTCTTGAGTTGATGACTATCTGGAATCGATAGAGAGGGAGTTATTCGACTTTCTTGTATCTCCTTTTATCATGATGTCATTTTGATTCGACGATTATAGATTTAAGATATGGGTTTGTGGTGACAAAAATGTTAGTTTTTGTCTAATCCCGCCTATGAACAGATGTGTGGAAGAAATTAGGTTTTAGAGTTTGAAAGAGGTATGTTAACCTGCTTTTGGGGTGGTGGTTGGGTATAGATACGTTTGGAAGATTGAATTATACCAAAAGACCTCCAAAAAACTTTAAAAATCCCACTTTTAGTAGAGACAAAAAATAAATTCGAAAATTTTTATCCCAAAAATAAATAAATAAATTGGCTAGTCAAGGTATGTCGTAATAAGGTTAAACTAATTGGTCTGACTCGATGGGGTCACTACAAGAAAAATGATCATTACCTAAGAAAAAATTTGATGCTAAAATCAGCGTCGAACTAATTAATAAGTAAGATTTTCGTTGCTAATTTACATTGTTTAATATATACCTTTTAAACAATTCGTTGCTAAATCCATAGCAAGTTAATTTTTCTTGCTAAATTCAATGGCAAGTGAATTCCTTGTATTTGATAATTTAGATTAGCAACGAGAGTTTTATTTGCTAGTTATCTCGACGCTAATCTTCTTTCACTGCTATTGAACAATTTTCTTGTAGTGGATGCGGATGTTACATCCTTCAATGAAGATTGTGATTTTCAATTTGCGAGCTCCTACGATCCCATTGAGACAACAAAACTGCATTTTGGTTCCACGCGCACGATAGGGATCAATATTTTCCGTGCTTCACTTTACACGGATTAAATAATAGTCCCAAAATTGAATTTTCGACATATTTAATCCCATAGTTCAACTTTTGGGAGAAAAATAAATAAAAAATAGATGAATAAATCGTGCGGCCTATATGCAACTTTCATTTTTCGAAGAAAAGTGGCTCTTAGGACTAAATATGAGAAAAAAATAAAATGTCTGAATCAAAAGTTTAAATTCCCTTATCTCATTGGACCAAAAATGCAATTTTTCTGCAACTGTTAGTGAAACTTTAAATAAAAGACGGTTTGTTTTATGTGCTTCAAATGCTATTTTAATGATCTCTTATGCAAGACGTCAGACTTGAAATGCAATAAAAATAACTTCATAGTTACTAAGAAAATTAGTGAAAAAATAGAAAATGATCATTCAACGGATTTATAAATATAGTTGTCCGTTTGGATTTATTTATTAAAGATTTTAAATAAACAATCTCGATACATGCATTTATAACCTTTTTAGAGGTCGCATTATGCCTATTCTAAAAGTACTGACGCATTCATTCGGTGAAGTGTATCTGATCATAAGTTTCTGGTAAAAAATTATTAAGTCCATTCATTGGACTGGCGTTTAAAGCAAAACTTTTGACTGTATATATAGTTTGTGTGCGAGCTATTACATGTATTTAAAAAGAAATCTGTTATCAACAAAACCACAATACTAAATATCTTAAAGAAAACAGATGATATCTATTGTACTTAGATACATATATATATATATATATATATATATTGAGATAATTTTACTTTTCATAACTAAAATATACCCCTTTTTTAGTTTTAGTACCCAAAGTTTTCAAGTTATTAGACTTAGTATCAAAAGTTTTTAATTTTTATCTGTTTGAGTACCACCCAATAGGACGTTGTCGGGATAATTTTATTTTTTGTACCCAAAGTATACCCTTTTTTTTAGTTTTAGTACCCCAAGTTTTCATGTCATCAGACTTGGTACCCAAAGTTTTTAATTTTCATCCACTTGAGTACTCTCCGTTAGGTTGACCGTTAAAAGAAACGGTTAACCCAATTTTGGAGAAAAAATTAGATGGTATCTTGTCTATATATAATGGTATGTTTGGGTGACATTTTACTCAACACGCTAAAAATTTATATTTTAATTTCAATTTTATAATTGAGGACAATAACGTAGAAAAAAAATCCAATTCTATTTAAAAAATTACTAATTCAAATCATTATGTAACAATTCAAATACTTTCTCCCAATTAAAATCATTATGAAAATAAAGTACATGTTAAATGCATAGTAATATAGAGATAATCCCTAGTAATATATAATTTAAGAAAACTAACAGAATCTTATATTCAATCACCACTAGCATTGTTCGTGAAAAATAAACAGAGAAAAATTGAATAAACCACTCAAAGGGTGTCAATGTACTTTTGAATCAAATAAAATTGCATATCCATACTTTGATATATTATCTATACAGTTGTTTGTGCATAAAATAAAAAATATATTTTAATTGTTGTTTTTAGCTGAGAGAATTTTGTTCATAAATTTATTAAAACTTTCTATTTCACTAGTCACAAAAAATGGCAAAAAAAATTATTTGTTAAAATAATTAAAAGAAAAGTATGAAATTATAGTATAAACCCTCGATACTAGAGTATGACAACATTTGCATTGTGGCCAAGCAAAAAGAAAAAAAAAATACCTTTTTTCTAGTAAAATTGGTATTTTTCGATAGAAAATGGATTAAGTATGGATTTTTTTTTAAATTATTGCTGTCAATTATGAAATTAAAATCGAAAAAAAATTAAATAGAATTTTTTTTTTTGTGTGTTAAATAAATTGGAAACCAAATATACCCTTACATAGATAAATTCCCGCCTAATTTTTCTCCCAAAAAATTGGGTTGACCATTAGTTTTAACGGTTAGTAAGGGTCAACTTAATGGAGGGTACTCATATGGACAAAAATTAAAAAACTTTTAGTACTAAGTCTGATGACTTGAAAACTTGGGCTACTAGAACTGAAAAAGATATATACTTTGGGTGTGAAAAGTGAAATAATCCCGGACATTAATCGTTAAAACAAACGACCAATTCAATTTTGGAGGGAAAATTTGATGGGATCTTGTTTATAAAAAGGCGTGTTTGGCTGCCAATTTATTCATCTCACCAATTTTTTTTGTTTTAATTATAATTTTATAATTGAGGACAATAATGTCAAAAAAAAAATCCATTTTCTATTGGAAAAAAATACTTATTCAAATTGTTATGAAACTACCAATTCAAATATTTTCTCCCAATTAAAATCATTATAGAAATAAAAAAACATGCTAAACATGGAGAAGTGTAGAGATAATTGCTAGTAATAATTTAAAAAACTAACAGAGTCTTATGTTCGATCACCACTAATATTATTCGCAAAAAATAAATAGAAAAAAATTGAATAAGTCACTCAAAGGGTGTCAATGTATTTTTGAATCAAATAAAATTGAATATCCATATTTTGATATATTATTTTTGGCTGAGAGAATTTTGTTTATATATAAATTTATTAAAACTTTCTATTTTAAAAATGGGTGACCGTATTATGCCTAAATAGTAAACAGGTAATAAATTAGAAAATACTAAAGAGTGGAGCCATAGAATTTCTCAATTCTGATAGAAGGTACTTATTAGATCGAATAATTACAGAAAAAGCCAAAAAAATTGTTAAAATAATTAAAAGAAATTAAAAGTATAAAATTATAGCATAAACCGTCGATAAATAGAGTATGAAAACATTTGGATTGTGGAATTATGTCAAAATAATTAAAAAAGAGGTATACTTTAGGTACAAAAAAATAAAATTATGTCAAAAAAGAAAAAAAAGTGCTTTTTTTAGTATAAATTGTATTTTTTGATAGAAATTGGATTAAATATGTATTTTTTTTTAAATTATTGTCCTCAATTATGAAATTGAAATAAAAAAATTAAAATATAACTTTGTTTGTGTGTTGAATAAATTGAAAGCCAAACATGACCTTATATAGACAAATTCACATCTAATTTTTCTTCCAAAATTGGATTGTATTTAACGGATGTGGATGAAAACTAAAAATTTTGGGTACTAAATCTGATGATTTAAAAACCTAGAATACTACAATTGAAAAAATAGTATACTTTAGGTGTGAAAAATTAAATAATCCCTATATATATATTAATCCAAACACGTTATATTGGTAGTATGGCATTTACTTCTAAGCATTCCTAACCTGTCATAAATAATATACACATAATAATACGGAAAGTTAATGATCGATATGCTTTTTACTACACTATATACTTAAGAAATTAAATTTAATTTTAAGATTAAATGATAAAATAATTTAGTAAAGGCATGACATCCAGATTTGTAGTTTGAGAAAGGCAAGATAATTGATGAAAAATGAATGAAGAATCAATGAATAGGCAAGGAAAAATTACATTTCACGTCCTATGGTGGAGGGATCTACACTTTTGACCCTGTCATTTCAATTTTTTCTCACATTTATCTCGATGGCTACTTTTCATCGAAAAATAATAGCCACATGCTGCCTACGTAATTTTGTCGTCTATTTTTCTACGAAAATTAGACTATAAGACTAAATATGTAGGAAAAAATTAATTTTAAATTCTTTCAAAAGATCACGTAAATCATACAAGCGAAGAGCCCTATCCTGTGGGACGGAAAAAATCAGATTTACTCCCTTGAACCTTTTGTAATATATGTAAGAGTTCAATAAGAAAGCAATAAGAGTTCAATGCTTGGCTGATTTCCTCCATACAAAAGCAACTACCTGCTTAATCATCTGTTCGCTATGTATCCTCCACAGCTGTGGCTGTAATTGAAAAATGATTTGGCAACAATTTTCTATTTGATATGAATGGACCAAAATGCCGAAAATCTCATAATCCTGTCCTTTTATATTAATGGAGATAGATCAAAGATCGAGCAGAATGGTGCATTCTGGAGCCAGATATCCTCCTAAAGGACAAAGGATATACAATTTTCTGTGTAGTATGTGAGGGAGAAATCTGGATGAATGGACCAAAATGGCTCCACTATTTGGCGGAAGATCTCCAGATCCTGTCCGTTTACATTAATGGAAATCGGTCCAAGAGCAGAACCGTACAATATCGGGCAAGATACATGATTGACACATATCCCCCCAATTCTCCGCCCGTAAAATTCATTTTAATTCTTGACTTTTGATTTTAATTTTAAAATAATTCTTATCTTTTCAACTCACTCTAAATTAATTCATTCAATGAGTGGTTCTATTATTATGAAACTCTTTTTTTTTTTCACTAGTCGTTGTGACATGTCATTCCTATGTGCATATAATAAATAATTTTTTATATTTTAAAATATATTATAAATAAGAGTAAAATATATAAATCGTCAATAAATTAGATTTAAACAATAAAAGAAAAAGAAAACAGATTTATTAGTTAATGTATAATTTGGAAAGTTGCGGTGTTATATATTAACCGTCATTTATGAGTATGAAACTCCTTTCTTTTTTTATTTTTTTATTACATAAAATCATTTGCCATTCACTTTTTATTTTTAATTATAATTTGGTCCTTCTATTTTTAAACTTACAAAAATATAACTATTTTAATTGAAATAATTTATCATTGGCCTCAAATTAATAATAATTGGATCAAGTATATATTAATATAATTATTTTGAATTTAATGAACTTATAAAAAATTTCAAATAAAAAAATTGAATAAATAAGTTGGAAAAAATAGTTTGAATAAAAAAATAGAGCAAAAATATTTAAATAAAAAACTTTGAAAAGTAGAGCAATAAATATGTTAGCTAAAATATTGAAGAATGGGGTATATAAAACTCATTAATTCATTCAGGAGTTTTTAATTTTATTTGAAAAATTGCAGAAGTTTAATAAATTCAAGATAATTATGTTGATATGTTATTAATCAAATAATTATTATCTATACTTTTGTATAATTGAATATCACCATTTTGTTGTTTTCAAATTTTTTTATTTTTCATGTTTTAAATTATTTTATTAAATTGCATTTTTTTCTTCTCAATTTCTATTTCTCTTTTTCTTCTCACTCTGTTTTTCAAATTTTTATTATTCTTTATTAGCCAATTAACATATATTTTAAAATAATAAGTAATCTATAAAAAATAAAATTAAATGTGCACAAATATCTGAATAAACACTTAATGAAAAATATATTCAATTAAAATAATAATTATTTTCTAAGCTACTGTACGAAGGACCAAATTCAAATAAAGACATGGAAAGTGAAGCACTAAAACAATTTTTTTGTAACAAACAAAGTTTTATAGACAGTAATATGGGAAAATTAAATGTTGAAAGGACTAATTTAAAGTTAGGGATATTACTCTCCTCCCCTGAAGTTTGGTATATATTACACAT
Source organism: Sesamum angolense (assembly GCA_034509725.1). Lineage (NCBI taxonomy): Eukaryota > Viridiplantae > Streptophyta > Magnoliopsida > Lamiales > Pedaliaceae > Sesamum > Sesamum angolense. The sequence goes on along the minus strand of JACGWL010000006.1, from coordinate 6,058,422 downwards.
AGATCCTCTGTAATTTAAAAAATTATATTTAGTACCTCTGGGGTTTATTTTCGTCTAACAAATTAGTCCCTCCAGAAAATTTGAGTGAAAATTGATATATACCCTCGATTGACTTATTACTGATCGACTTATTGTAGGTCAAATAATGTTTTTAGACTAAACTACCTTATAACGTTGAAAATATACCTCCTCATATGCATTAACGTGTGAAAGCACATGAGGGTAATTTGATCATAAAAATGTTTATTTAACCTGCAAACAATTCAGTAATAAGTCAATCAAGGGTAAATATAGATTTTCATTCAATTTCGCAATTAATATCACCAAGTTTAATGAATTTTGATTAATAAAGGGACTAATTCATTAGATGGAAGCAAACATCGGGGATGCTGGATTAATTTTTATAGGGGGTTTAGATATAATTACACCAAACTTTAGGGAAGAAAAGTGTAATTATCCCTTAAAGTTAATTGAAAAAAATATTTTGAAATTGAAATCAAATGTCGGGGACTAAAATGAGTTTTCCCATTCTCCACCATATTGCTTTTTTATTTGTTTTGAATAATTTTTTCTAACTCTTGGCAGGATTGCCATATATAGCGACTGGAGCAGGAGAAATGCCAATTTCTGGGCATATGAGATTAGTCATTCCATCACTTAGGACCCGTGGTTAGTCTAGTTAATTCTTAATTAAAAAAAATTAGGAACAAATTATTAATCTTTTTCTTTTTCTTTTATTTTTGTAATACTTTGTTACTATAACCTTCAATAAAGTGACAGTACAAAAGATTAGTTCACAATTATATTATAATTGTAATACAATAAATACATATATGTGTTTATTTACAAACATAAATAATACTTTGTTTTATTTATATGACAACTAATATCTATATATTAAATAGGTGTAGCATATTCATATATAGGCTTAATTGCATTTAACGCTCCATATATATGGGGTAGCAACAAACCGTATATATATAGGGGTGTCAATTAATACTTTGAAATTAAATGTTTTCAACAATTACAAGATTCCGACCATCTAATTTTAAAAAGTGGCCGGATTTTCCTATCATGTAAAGTTTTAAGGCTTTTTAAATTGGGAGAATTTTTGGCATAACTTAAAAAACCTAAGCCACATAAGCAATGACTTGGCGTAAAGGAATTCTATATAAAATTTTATATATAATTATGTATATAATTATAAATTTATTATAAATTATAAATTATGTATATTCTTTTTTTTACACTGATGTGTTGGGTTATATATTTTATTCCAATTTATAATACACTTTAAAGCTTATAACATTATTTATTATATTCACTCAGGAATCACTACCAAAAAAAAATCCTATAGCAATGGATTTTTGCCACGGAATTTGCTAAAATCCGTTGCAAATAGTGTTGCACGAAAATTTGCAACAAAAAATTTCTCGTTACTATAGGTGCTAATTCTATAGTTGCTATGGTTTTCTTCGTCAATTGCAAATTTTGCCACGGATAATTATCCATAGCAAAAATCCGTTGCAAATCGTTGTTAACACTTTGAGTTTTTAACGATTTTGCAATGACTTTGCAACGACATTGACAACGGTCCTTACTGATTTTTTGCAATGACTTGTTACAATATTTTTGTTGTAAAATTTGCGGCAATTTTTTATTTCATTGCAACAAATTCCATTGCAAATTATGCAACAACATTTGCAGTGAACTTCAATCTGTTGCAAATTTTACAATGATTGTTTTTGTCAAAATTCGTTGCAAATATTTTTTATAATTTTTATTTACATTTTTTTTTCAAAATCTTATACATATTTTTTAAAATTAAAATCATATTTAATTTATAATTAACAAGTTATAAAAATCAAACATAAAAAGATATTTAATCAAAATAAAATATGGAAAGATCATTTAATACATGTCAAAACATGTCTACTACACAAAAATTTAAATTTCATGTCCATCACACAAAATATATCCAGTACATGTAAAAATATGTTCAATATTCAATATAGGGGGTCACCATCATTTTTACAATCATCTAAAGGTGGTTGACTGGATGGTGGATCATTGTTGCTAGAGCCATCTTTCGATTCATTTATATCTTCCAACATTGAACCTACAATATATAATACATCAATATAATATCATACCAAAATTTTAATTAATAAAAAAATAAACTACAAATTAGAAATTAAAATCTTACACTAAATTTTAGAAATCAAAAGTCCTTAGTCTCTTGTAGAGTATCTTTAAACCAAGACCATACCCCTAAATAGTAGCTTGTAATAATGAGCTTAATGACCCTCATTACGTCCGAACCCCTATAAAGTAACAAATAATTAATTATTAATAATAAATATAATAAAATAATTTTTTTTATAAACAATCTAAAATTTAAATTATCTTACAAGATAAATTTTGGGGTAATGAAATTTGATGGAGTAGTTAGATTAGTTTAATTAAAGCTTTTAAGTTCATGGTTAACTCAGTTAAATTAGTTCAGTTGAAACTTTTAAGTTGATAAGTAACTAATATAATAAATTTAGTTGTAACTTTAATGTTCATAGTTTAGTAAAATTATTTCGACTGAAGCTTTTAAGTTGATAGGTAACTTAGCTAAATTAGTTTAGTTGTAACTTTAAAGTTCATAGTTAGTTTAGTTAAATCAGTCTGATTGAAAATTTTAAATTGATAGTTAACTTGATTAAATTAGTTTAGCTTAAATATTAAAGTTCATAATTAGATTAATTTAATTAAAGTTTTTAATTTGATAGTTAACTAATTAATTAGTTTAGTTGAAACTTTTAAGTTGATAGGTAACTTAGCTAAATAAATTTAGTTGTAACTTTAATGTTCATAATTAGTTTAGTTAAATTATTTGGACTGAAGCTTTTAAGATGATAGGTAACTTAGCTAAATTAGTTTAGTTCAAACTTTAAAATTCATAGTTAGCTTACTTAGATTAGTTTAGTTGAAGCTTTAAAGTTGATAAGTAACTAATCTAATAAATTTAGTTGTAACTTTAAAGTTCATAGTTAGTTTAGTTGCTTCATTTTGATTAAAGCTTATAAGTTGATAGGTAACTTAGCCAATTTTAGTGTTCATAGTTTGTTTAGTTCATAACTTTTAGTTAATAGTTCATAGCTTTTAAGTAGTTAGTTCATTCACCTCATCAACACAATCATCTATTAATAAACTAAACAATATACCAACAATATACATTTAAATAAGGACCATTATAACAAAATACATTATGTTCGATCAGTAATCACATAATCGTCATCATGTCCAAGTGCTTCATCATCATTTATTTTATAATCTTCAAAACTATATTTTTTTTCTTCATCAATATTGTTAGTAGCAAATTCTTGATAGTTAGCTATACCGTTTATGTCCTGTAGAAGTTGAATTTCATTTTATGTAGTAACTATTGGAATAGATTCAACTTTATCCTCCTGAAATGTTGCCTCAGTCACCTTGACTCAATAGTTCGTCCAGCTTATGTTATACATACAGCCATCCAATCAACTTTATCTCTTATTAAACTCAAATATTGAGCGTAGTACACTTGGGTTGCTTGTCCTGCTAGGATAAGCGGCTCAATTTTTTTTGTACAAACGCCACTGTTCATAGTAGACTTCTCTTCTTCATGGATTAAAGTGTGAAAATTGTATCAATTGACAAAATAAGGTGACCATGTAAGTACTCGCTGTGATGGACCCCATGCAAGAATCTTAGAATCAGATCAGTAACTTGATTACTAGGATCTGTAACCTATTGCATTAAAAAAATAAAAATAAAAAACTGATTATATTGGGCAATTTCACCCATCTTAAGTTTTGAACCATGGAAGAAATTGCATTGCAACTATGCCATCAATGTCAACTGTATGAGCAAAGTACTGCAAATATAATTATTGCAAAAAAGCCCTATAATAGTACCGAATATATTTTAATTCATGATATAAAAACTATTTTAATTAATAAGCAAAATCAATACTTACTCAAAATATGGATGCGCCGGCTTGATCACAAAAACTTAAATCTCACACCTATAAGCTAGCTAAACCTACAAACGTATGATTTGTTGCACTGGCTTGATCACAAAAACTTGAATCTCACACAGAAGACATAGTATAGTAAAAGATATAAGAAGAAAGAATATGTAAGAAAACGGATAATAAAACAAGAACAAATAAGGGTGTAAATAATATTTTTCGCCTTTTTGCCATGGAATTTGCCATGGATTTTGCCATGAGTCTCACTTCCGCTGCAAAATCCATGGCAAACATGTAATTTCATAAACAATGCATTACAGTTTGTGTAGTACGGATTGCATGGGAGCATGAATTCATTGCAAATTCCATAGTAAATTTAATATCTTCATACTAAATGCCACCAACCTTAATGTATGTATTGCTACGAATTAAAATGCCCGTTATAAAAGCCATGGCAAAAACGTTCAAAAACTAAATACCTCTAACTATCTTGTCCGAATTGCAACGGATCAAATGTCCGTTGCAATTATTATTGCAAATTTATTATCAAACATTGCAATGGATTTATGTTCGTGGCAATTGCAACATGCAACTCTTTAATTTGCAATGGACCCCATACCAAGAAGTTCGTGCAAAAAATAATTGCAATTTTTTTTAACTAGAAGATCGTTGCAAAAGCAGCAACATATATAATTTGAAAAGTCGTTTAGCCATGGAAATTAACTGTTGTAAAAACTGTTGCAGATTAGCAACGGATATGGTTCGTGTCAAAGTTTGCCTCGACTTGCAACGAAAATAGTTCATCCAAAAATTGACAGATTTTTGCAATGAACATTTGCAGTGGAGTGTCCGTTGCAATATTTTATTATTGTTTTGCCACGGAATTTGCCACAAAAACTCAATTTTATGGAATTCCGAATGTCGTGGCAAATTTACCACGAAAATTTCTACTGTAAAAAATTTATTGCTATAACATTATTTTTTTGTAGTGAATCCTGTGCCCCGACGGCTACACTGAAAGATAATATACTAGATTTCTAAATTAATATACGGAAACATTGAAAGATAATATACTATAAGTGTATTCTCTGTAATATTGAAAAAAAAAAACTATTTTTAATTATCCGTTTTAAGCAAGGCTATTGTGAATGAATAATTTCAAAAGTTGATTCCATTTCTTTCTTATTTTTTTACCATTACAGCTTAGGAATTATATGCATGCTTAAAAAAAATAACATAGAGTTACCACTCTTGACATATTCACCCCATATCAATTACTCCCTTAAATTATTAAAACCTTCCAAAAAAAAAAAAAAAAACCCTTCACCTTTAATTCTTAAGTTTTAAAAGTCCAATTGTCAAGAGATTTCTAAAAATAAATAAATAAAGAGATTTCTAAAATATCATAATCATCCTTTGTCAAAGCTTTGTCTAATTTTAGTATCACTTGTTAATCAAGCTCTTTTTATTTTTATAATCCTAAAGTACTTGGGACCATTTTATTTTAGTATAACTTGTTTATCTAACCAAGTTAAAATAAATTTACACATGCATATAATTACCAGATGTATATACTTATTATATATAAAAATATATATGTAAATTTTATATCATAATTATGAATTAATTATTTATTTTTGTTATTAGTTGTTCTGTCATTTTACTTTTATAATTTGCATATTTTTTCAAGTAGATATATAAATATATATGCATGTATAAATTTATTTTTATTTTGGTTTGACCAATAAGTGAAATTAAAAAATTGTGAGCTCCAAGTACTTTAGGATTACGACAATATAAGAAGAGTTTGGTGAATAAATAAAAATAGAATTAGAAAAATAATTGAGAAAGGATGATTTGCCATTTGTAGAAATCCATTCAATTTTTTTTAGAAAGAAATTTTGATAGGATAATAAATGGATTTTTCAAACTTAAAAATAAAAGGCTAGGATTGTTGTTCTAAAGTTTTAATACATTGGGGGGTAATTGATGTGGAATGGATATTTCAAGGGTGGTAATTGTATTTAATCCAAAAAAATGATATTACGATTTAAAAATAATAATAAATTAATATTATTAACCATGATAAAATAAAATTTACACACAAATTTAAATTTTACCATGATTAATAAATATTTACCAGGATTTTTAGTTGTGGCGAAAATGTTTGTCATAGTTTTAGCTATGATTAATGTTTTGGCATAACTTGCAATGACAAAGGCTATAATGACTGTTGTGGAATGATTAATAAATATTTGCCATGATTAATATTGTTTTTAACCATTATAATTAATTTTAATGAAAAATCATACTTCTTATAGTGGTATTGATATGATGTGTTTTATCAATTAAATGCATGCTTAATTCAAGTGTTTTAAAATGAATTTATTGCATTGATAATTGAATTATGCATCTTTTAGGTGAACGATAGATATTGACCTTTGAAGGAAAAAGAGCTAAAATGCCCCAAATAGAGTTGAAAATAGATCAAGGAAGATGAAGCATAACATATTTCAACATTCAATAGGGCGTGATGCCCTATTCAATCTTCAAAGTTGTCCACTAATGAGAACACAAACTGACTTCAGCATCAGTTAGGGCGTGATCACACCTTATTCCGTATGCAAGCTGTGTTGTGAAAGAAGCTATTTTGGAAAGATGTTGAAGGACATTTCTTTCCTTGTTTATGAAAAATTCAAAAATTGCTGAAGAAGATAAAAGAGAAAGAAGAGAAAAAAAGATCTGGATTCATCATCTCGAGCTTGGGATCAAGGAAGAAACGGAAGTCGGCCTCATCGATTAGTTTTTTTATCTCTCTAGTTTATGTTTTCTTTTGTAATCTTTGATTTTGTTACGATCATGTTGTGTAGCTAAATCCCTTTTCTAATTCAAGGGAGACGTTGAACCCAATTGTTATGTTTTGAGATCTTGATTTTTATCTGATTTCACTAAGTATTTCTTGTCTTAATTTATATCTTCTGGAATGATTATTATTGATAGATCTGACAATTTGATTCAATATTATTGTTCTATTGTTATCCATGAGTTCAGTGATCTGTAATTGTCATGAATGAGTGGTACAAGTAGCAAACAGATTAATTATGTGCTTTGCATGATTTATTTGTAGGGACGAAAAAACTAGGTTAGATGATTGCAGGTATCTTAATTATTTGATCTAGGTTCAACTATTTTCATTGATGCACATGCCATTATTGAATTGATATGGAACGCTATCGTGCCTAGTCGTGAGATAATAAGTTTTGGCTTAGATGCATGAGTCAAGTCAATTGCAATAGGAAAATAGGAATTTATTATAGCTATCCTAATAGATTTCAAAGTTGAATGCTTAATTATGAAATTATTCTTATGCGATCAATAATGAACATAATGATTGGGTGACACATTCCTTTGGGTCGGAATTCTTACCTCTTGATTTATTTCAATAATTTATCTTTACTTTCTATTAGTTTTTATTAATTTGTAGTTAATATAAATCCAAATCCCCCCCCCCCCAATTCGGTTACTCAACTGAAACTGAGAAATTAATTTGTAGTTCCCTAGGGATTCGACATGATTCCACTACTGTTACAGTTTTTGAATCAATAATTAATTTTGATGATTTCGACAACCGACCAGGTATGAAGGCTTAATTGCATTTACTGATCTATTTATTAGTGGGAGGTGCCAAAATAAGGACCCTAAATATAGGGTGGCAAAAAATACCCTTGAATTAAACTTTTTTTTGGCAAAATTGCACTTTGATCCCACTTCTAGTCCTAAAATTCTAAAATTTTCACATTATTGGTCCTTCAATATTAAATTTAATGGTAAAGGGTTATGGGTTGTTAGTTAAAAGCTGTTGGCTTGATATATTGAAAAACCGTCTACGTGTTTTAAAAACAGGCTACATACCTTTCATATATTGAAAAAACTCATTATGAACTAAGTTTCACTAAAATACCTTTTTCTGTTTTACAAATCACCCTCCTTTGTTTCTTATAACTTGATTTTTATTTTTTTTTTTTTTGTATTTTTCTCCTTAAATATCAAAATACTAGAAAAGTGCATTATTTTTTCTAAAATAAAATTAACAACACATAAAAGATTAATATACTAAAGTTCATTCAAAGTTAGATATCTATATAAATATAAATATAAATCAACTATACTGATTGTATATTATTCTGCCATTTAAATGTATTTAAATAAATTATAATATCTATTATAAATACTATTCAACATAAAATTTTAATATTTTCTTTTATTTATTTTTAAGTTTAAAATTTCATAATTTTTTTAAAAGGCCAAATAGCATAAAACACCCCCTGTATTTTCAAAACTCAACTAAAAACCCCCAGTGTTTTAAAAATAAGCTAAAAACCCCTTCTGTTTATTTTTTTTTTAAATGTAGCTCAATCTCCCTCTCCGTTAAATATAACTAACGGTATGAATTTTTTTTTAATTGACCATTATGTCATTGTTTATTATATATTATTCATTATTTCATTGACCATTGGATCTTTTTTAAACTTATAAAATCCGTAGGATCAGATCAATTCATCTTCACCGTTGAATTTTAAAAAATCAAAGTTCAAGATTTAACAAATTTTATATTTTATATTTTATATATATTATTAATTATAAAAATTAAATTATTATTTTATTTTAAAAAAATCCCTAACACCCGACCAAACCCTGCCCCCTCCCCTCGCGCGCCCCACAGCCACACCGCCCCGCTGCACCCGCCATAGCCACACACCCCCATCATCTACTAATTAGCCCAACCCGCCACTGCCACCGCCACCAGGAGAGAGAGGCGATGCCGACACCACTTCCCACAAAGGGGGACGCTGTTGTTGCCTCCTCAACCTGGGCGGCGTCGTTGTTGCCCAGAACACACCGTCGCCCAGATTAGAAATCTGGGCAACGGCGACGCCATCGCAGGGCGATGACAATGGCAATTTTTTTTTAAAAGTTTTTAACTAATTTAATAAAATATAATTGAATGTAAAGTCAGAAAAAATGAGTTTGTAAAAAGTTTTAATAAAAAGTAAAATTTTAAAATGATAAGAAAAATTAAATTTTAAAAATTAATTGTAAATAGATATATTAGTAATTTACATTTATAATATTATTTAGAGTAAATAATATAATTTATTAAAATATAGTTAAATTAAATATTAATTTAAATTATTTAAAAAAATATTATTGTTATTGTCCACTAATATTTACATTGATAAATATTTAAATTTCAAAATACACTTAGTATATTATATTTTCTATTGTGATATTAATTTAATTTTTTAATTCAAATTATGAATTTAGAAATATATATCTATACATATTTTCTTTGATATTTAAATAAATATATTTAAGAATAAAAATTATTTATTATTTTGGAGGGATGAAAAATATAAAAAAATTATCAAATATAGTGGTAGGGTTGGGGGGGGGGTCTAGTGGTAGGTGGGTCAGTATATATTAAGTTTAATACCAAAAAAAAATTATCTTTTATATAGTATAATTTTGTAAGTTCTTAAAAAACTAAAAAATTAATTTAAAATGTTGAAAGTTAAAAATAATTTTAGAAAGTATTAACTTTTGATATTAAATGATAATAATTTATTTTTAAATATTATTTGTAATAGATAATTATTTAAGTATATGTCTTATTTTTTTAGGAGGGAAAAAATACAAGAAAAAATCACAAAATAAAAGAAATATAAAGGAGGGTGGATTTTATAAAATCAGAAAATGTATTTTAGCCAAACTGAGTTAAAAAAAGTGTTTTACAGAACACGGGAGGTTTTTAGCCTATATTAAAATACAAGGGACTTTTATCCTATTTTAAAATATATAGGGAGTAAAATAAAATTTGGACATTTATTTATCAAGTCAATAGTTATTACGTAACAGCACATGACCCTTTACACTAACGCCATAGCCACACACCCCCACCGTCCGTGGCAAAAATCCGTTGCAAATAGTGTTGTTAAACTTTAACTTTTTAACGAATTTTGCAGTGACTTTGGCTATGACATCTGCAACGGATCTTGTCAAATTTTGCAGCGACTTGGTTATAATATTTCCGTTGTAAAATTTGCGGCAATTTCTTATTTCATTGCAACGACATTTTGCAATGAAATTTTATTGCAAAATTGCAATGTATTATTTGCAACGACAACCGTTGCAAATTATGCAACGACATTTGCAATGAATTTCAATATGTTGCAAATTTTGCAATAATTATTTTTATTAAAATTCATTGCAAATACTTTTTATAATTTTCATTTATAATATTTTTCTTTCAAATTTTTATACATAATTTTTAAATTAAAATTATACTTAATCTACAATTAACAAGTTATTAAACTCAAACATAAAAAGATTTTAAAACTAAAAGTGTCAATCCAATAAACCGGGGGACCAAAAGTGAGAACAACCCATCCAGTCGGACCAAAAGTATAATTTTGGCAAATTGTTTTGACAATTATAGAACTCTGGCCACCTAAATTTTAATACTGATTGACATTTTTAGATAATTACACTCCTCTCCCCCGAAGTTTGGTGTAATTAGCGTAGATCCCCCTGTGCTTTAAGAAATTACATCTAGCACCCCTAAGTTTTGCTTTTATCTAACAAATAAGTCTCTCTATTAGTTAAAATTCATCAAATTAACTGATATTAACAAAAAATTTAGAAATAAATCTATATTAACCCTTAATTTACTTAATATTAATTTTATTGTAGGTCAAATAAATCTTTTTATGATCAAATCATCCTCATACGTCTTCACGCGTTAATGTATCTGAGTACATATATCTTCACCATTATAAGGGTAATTTAGTCCAACAAAATTTATTAATATGCAATAAGTCAGTAATAAGTCATTCAAGGGTTAATATAGATTCATTTCGAAATTTTTAGTTAATATCATTTAATTTAGTGAATTTTGACTAACGGAATGACTTATTTGTTGGATGTAGGCAAACCTCAGGGGTGCTAGGTGTAATTTTTCAAGCCACATGGAGTCTATGTATAATTACACCAAACCTCAGGGCAGAGGAGTGTAATTATCCCTTTCTTTATTTCTCCTCAGCCAAATAAGCGATTACATGAAAAAAGTATAAAATATCATAAAAATAAAATTTAAATTAATATTATATACTAGCTGTAGTGGAACAACATCTCTTAATGTATATAAATAACAATTTTACACATTTTAAAATATATTATAAATTTAAAATTACATATACATAAAATATACATACTTAAAATTATAAAAAAATTAGATTATAATTTATAAATTATTTTAAATCATAAAAAATAAAATTATTATTTTATATAATACAAATTAAATTAAAAAAACTTACACCCTAAACCCACGCACCCCTCACTCCACACCCTCCCCCAATCCCTGCCTCAATGTTTCCGCCATGGAGGGGGGCGAAGGGCCCTTAGCTTGATGTCATCATTTTTCAGCGCGCATCTGGGTAATCATGGTCCACACCCCCCCCCCCCCCCCCCTCTACTAGGGTCGACGATACCGTCGCCCCCTTCTGTGAGGAGACGGTGGCGGCGTTGGGGCGAATGGATTAGGTAGGTGGGTGGCCCGATGGGGTGGGGTTGTTTAATTTCTTATATTAATTTATATGATACATAATAACAATTTTATTTTTATAATTATACACATATTACAAAATTTCAAATTAATTTTATACTATTTCACTTTTTTTTTCATGTAAGACCTTACGTGGCACATAAAAAATAAAAGAAATGCCCATTCAACAAAAGAAAAAAAAAATCCAATTTTTGTTTACGAAAGTAAATTCAAGCCACTTTTAAAAGCTCCTTATTTATGATTTGCTAGGTGATACTAAGGAGTCAGTATGCTACAAGAAAAATGATCAATAGTTACGAAAAACAGCTGATGCTAAAATCAGGTCAAACTAATTAGCAAGTAAAATTATCGTTGCTAATCTACATTCTTTAATATTTCTTTTAAACAGTTCGTTGTTAAATTTGTAACAAGTTAATTTTTCTTGCTAAATTCATTGGCAAGTAAAAATCTTGTATTAGATAATGCAGATTAGCAACAAGAGTTTTCCTTGCTAATTATCTCGTCGCTAATTTTTTTTTTTGCTATTTAATAATTTTCTTGTAGTGGTACTCCCTGTTGTAAATTTGGCTATTTTTTGTTTTTAATAAAGAAGGGACGGAGACCTCGAAAAGCTCTTCTACTTCAAGATGGATTTATTTTTTTAAAAAAAAAAGAAAGTAAATTCTGACCACCTGTAGAAATTTGATGGCCAGAGTCCTACAATTATATAAAAAAAATTAATTTTAGAGCACTTTTTGTCACTCTTATATTTAAAGTTCTTATTTTGCCAACCCTAAATAAGGGACAATAAATGCCATTAAGGTGTGGCATGAATTAGTCATTTTATTTTACCTTCATGCCCTTGCTGAGCCAATCCTTTCCCATATAAATTTATTCATGCAATCTTGATTTTCTTTTTTTTTTTTTTTTTTTTATTTGGTTCATGCAATCTTGATTTACTATCAATATCTAACACAATTTGTATTTTCCTCATAAATTCACCAAGTATTCGAGATTGGTCCCCGTGGAATATGTATAACAGCAAATATGCATTGAACAGCCCTCTCGTTCGTGTAGATCCCAGGTGAAGACAAATCCCAGTGTTCTTGATTTCTAGAGTACTTCTCAAAGTCACTCTTGCCAAATAAGGAGCAAACCGACCAGTGATAAAAAAACTAGTAGTCTTGCACGGATCTACATTATGGTAGTAGATAATTTATCAATCATGTGGTGCTCATTTGATCGATACGTACTCTCATCAATTATAAAGCTCTCGCCTTCCAGAAATAGTTTGTTCAATCATTTAAGCTACCAAAATGAAAATGGATGAGCTTGCTCTTGCAGCTCTGACAGTCTTTTCTCTTCTCGCCTCCGTCCTTTGGTATTCATGGATATTCAAGAAATCAAAAAGGGAACAACTCCTTACCCACCAGGGCCCTGGGGCCTGCCGATTCTTGGATACCTGCCATTTCTGCAACTCAACTTGCACCAGCAATTCGCAGAACTCGCTCGAAAATACGGCCCCATCTACAAGCTCCAGCTAGGCAGCAAACTTTCCATCGTGATCAGCTCCCCAGCTCTGATAAAGGAGGTAGTGCGCGATCAAGACATGATTTTTGCAAATCGAGACCCTCCTGTTGCAGCAGTAGTCGTCACAGGTGGCGTAGACATCGCCTGGTCACCCTACGGGTCATACTGGCGGGACATGAGAAAACTATTCGTACGTGAGATGCTAAGTAACAACAACCTCCAGGCAACCTGCGTGCTGCGTAAGGAGGAAGTGGCAAAGGCGGTCAGGGATGTGAATATGAAGATCGGCAAGCCCATTGAAATTGGTGAACTGGTTTTCCTGACTGAGCTCAATGTGATACTGAGCGTGCTCTGGGGTGGGACGATCGACGAGCAGAAGCGTGATAAACTGGGAGCTCAGTTTCGGGATAAGGTGTTAAAATTAGTTGATTTGCTGGGAAAGCCTAATGTTTCTGATTTTTTTCCAGTTTTGGCAAAGTTTGATGTTCAGGGAATTGAGAAAGAAACGAGAGCTCTTATGCCAAGCGTGGAGGAAATTCTTGATACGGTTATAGATGAAAGAACGAAGATGATGGCATCTGAGAGTGAGAGGGAAAGGACTTTTTGGGAATTCTTTTGGAGCTGAAGGAGCAGAAAGTTCGGGATGGATCATCTTTTGGGCTGACTCAGATAAAGGCCATCTTGATGGTAAGTTCTCAACTTCTCTAACATTTCATTTTCTGATCCCTGAGAAATAGACATGTTTATGATTATGCTGTTTTTGGCTTTATTGATATCATTACTGTGTTGGACTAATCTAAAAGGATAAAGTACAGGCGTCTTTATTAAAATTTCTGATGATAAAAAACAGATTAAATAAAAAATAAATGATAACATTTAAGTATAAATTAAAGTATATAACTAACCAAGCTAAAAAATTCTAAACGAGTAATTCACATTATATTTACATAAGTATATTTAAAAAATTAATTATAAGTAATTCAAAGTTCAAAATAAAACGAGTCATGGATAAATAATTCACATTAAAATAATCAAAAAGTTTATGGAAATATCAAAGGCTTATTTAATATCAAAATAAGTTTTCAAATAGGGATAATTGCACTCCCTACGCTGAGATTTGGTGTAATTACACATAAATCTTCTATAATTTGAAAAATTATATCTAGCACCTCTGAGATTTGCTTCCGCATAATAATAAATAAGTCACCCAGTTAGTCAAAATTCACTAAAATTTGTTGATATTAACAAAAAAAAAATTTAATAAAAAATTATATTTATCCTTTATTGACTTAAAACTGACTTATTGCAAGTCAAACAATTTTTTTCGTACTAAACTACCGCTATAACGGTCAAGATATACCTCCTCAAATGAATTAACACATAAAGACGTATAAGGATAATTTGATCATAAAAAATATTTTTGACCTGCTATAAATCAATAATTAGTTAATTGACTGACGAAAGAACTTATTTGTTAGACAGAAGCAAACCTCACGGATGCCAGATGTAATTTCTCAAACCACGGGGATCTAAGTATAATTACACTAAATTTCAGAGAAGGGAGTGTAATTATCCCTTTAAGATAACAGAAATTTGAGGTAGACCTCTACTCATTTATTAAATTGAAAAAGTTTCGATATAATTTTAAAAATTTATAAATAAAAAATACTTACTCCTTTTACAAGTATGAAAGACCAAAATCTACATAATAAAAGAAGACTACTTATCTCAAATCGAAAGCTTGTGAGCAGATTGTCTAAGCCCGTTTGTTTGTAATGGGATCTTTTATCAGATCTTCACATTACATTTAAGGGAAAAGGGATTTTTCTTTCTTTTTTTTGCCCTTAAACTCTGATATAAGGTATGGGAAATTCTAATTCAAGCTTCTTCGGTCGAACTTGAACCAATCATATGACAAGTATACTACACTTATTCTATAATTGGTGTACAATTCAATAAAAGTGATCAATCGAATAGCAAGTATGATACACTTATTTTATGATTATTTTGGTTTGACCAAACTTAGTTCGGGTAATAATTTTCCACTAGGGTATGAAGGATTAAATTTGCCCTAGATCTCACCTGGGGTGTAACGAATAAGGTCAACTGCGGAAGCTCTTCAAATTTCTTTAGCTAACCTTTGTATACAGGACATTATCCTCGGGGGGACTGACACCACTGCAACAATGGTGGAGTGGGTGATGGCCGAGCTTCTGCGCAACCCGGAAGTAATGAAAAAAGTGCAACAAGAACTAACAGATGTTGTCGGAGAGAACAACATTGTAGAAGAGTTCCACATAACCAAACTTCACTATCTGGATGCTGTCCTGAAGGAAACTTTCCGCCGTCACCCACCAATTCCACTCCTCATCCCTAGGTGTCCAAGTGAATCTTGCATAATCGGCGGATACATGATCCCAAAGCACTCACAAGTCTTCTTGAACTTGTGGTCGGTTTGTATGGATCCAAAGGTTTGGGAGAATCCTTCCGAATTTTGGCCTGACAGGTTTCTGAAGGATAATGAAAAAAAAATTGATTACATTGGGAACAATTTCCAGTTTCTTCCATTTGGATCAGGGAGAAGGGTGTGTCCAGGTCTCCCTCTGGCTGAGAGAATGGTAATGTATCTGCTTGCTACACTCCTTCATTCGTTTGAGTGGCGGTTGCCGGAGGGCGAAACGGTTGACCTCTCGGAGAAATTTGGTATTGTCATGAGGAAAAGCACACCTTTGATTGCTACTCCATATCAGAGATTCAGAGCTTGCCACATTTGAACTTGTATGCAGGTCATAATCTGTCTATTTGTTCGTCTAGTTACCGGAAACATTGCATTTTTTACGTTCCAGAAGTTAGTTTTTCTGTAATTTTGATTCTATTATTTTTGAACTCATCACATTGCATCCCATAATTTCAAAAACTTTGTGATTTTAGTCCGAGTCTTAATTCATTAAATTTCTAATGGAAACATCACGTGCATGGCATGAAATCCATTCAGTCTTGAGAGGTGTTGATTGATGTTTCCGTTAGAAATTTAATAAAATTATGATTTGGGATTAAAATTACAATCTTTTTTAATTGGGGGATACAATGTAGTGAATTAAATAAATGACCAAAATCACAAAAAACAAATAAAAAAAAAAAAAAAAAAAAACAAACAAACAAACAAACAAACAAAAACAAAACTAACTTTTAGGATGTAAAATGCATTTTTCCCTCTAGTTACCTATCTATGTACTTTTTTTTTCCTTTCCCTATTATAACATTGTGAACGTATCTTATTACATGTTATAATGCGTATATAAAATAATCTCTCTATTATTTGTAATCGTTGAAGGTCAATTAAGTACATTCGTATTATAATTAAGTGATGGAAAATTATCTTTCGAAATTGGGTAATTTGGAGTGCCTCGAAGTTGCAAAAAAGAGGGGAATTGATCTGGATTATTATCATCCTTACATATTGCTTGCTTATTATCCTCCGTAGATATTGCATTCCGACAAAAAATTCATTTTCTATCCTTATGGGGTAGTAATTTTAAGACAATTAATTTTCAAATTTTTATATTATTTAAATCTAAAGTCCATAATAATATCAAAAAGTCCAAATAATCTATTTGGTCCAATGACACTCATGTCTCAGTTTTCGCTGAGAGTTTTTGGCCAGAAGATTTAGGAAGTACTTAATTTGTCAATCCATTATAAAATGTGTGAGTTCATGACCAAATGTATGTGTGTTGAGACCCTAGACAAAATGTATCCAAATTAAAACTATGTTTATACTAAAGATGCATAACTAAATACATCATACTTCCATAGTTACAAGACCAAAATATAATTTTACCTACCTAACTCATGCACACAAAAATATAATTTAAATAAAACTAATTGCAATATGAAGCATTTTAATTGCATTTTTTATACTATCCTATACGGCTCTTTGCATAGTTGCACACTTTCTAGTTTACACAAAAGAATACCATGTAAACGTGGTCATAAATGCAAAGTAGAACCTTTAATAAGTTTTTAACATAATGGTGCACGCAGCTATCAAAATTGTTGATTTAGCGCTCTAATGTCACATGAGCCACATTTGTTGGAATTAGGTGCACACAACTATCAAAATTATTGATTTAGCGCCCTAATGTCACATGAGCCACATTTATTGGAGTTAGGATTAGATTAAGGAGCAAAAAGTGTTACCGCTAAAAACTCCTAGATTTTTACACTATTTCAATCCAAATTGTTTTTTCATCCATGGACTATAGCCTAAGCAAGAATCTTCAAGATCCCACAAGAATGGCAAAATTCTTTTTTGCTACTATTAAAAAATATCATTTTTGTTTTTGGTATCACAATTACTGCAGGTTCGAGTTTTCCTACCATTAAATCAAAAAATAAGTCTTTTATATTCCAAGATAACGGCAGCGCCCATGTGCTGTGCATAGGGGTGCCAGATGAGCTGAGCTTGGTTCTTCTTGTTCGTGAGCTCGCGAGCTCACATCTTTTTTCTTTTTTTTTTATTTATAAATATTATTTAAGTACATATTCAAATTATATAAAATTTATATTCAAAATTCATTATATATTAGTCAATATATCTCATATTTTAATTTTATAAATAAAATACTATATTTTTTATTATGTTGTTTAAAAACAAGCTTAAGCAACAATTCAGTAGGTTTCAATACTTTCTTTTGTAAATAAATATTTACAATTCACTATAAATTAGAATTATTAGTTAATATCTCATATTTTAATTTTAGATGATATTTCTAAAAACAAACTTAATCAATAATTTATTATATTTTGATAATACTTTTGTAAATAAGCATGTAACATAATGCATATGAATTTCTCATTATCATTTCAATTTTCTCTACATCAAAATGTATTTATTTTAAAACTCACCATATATTAGAATTGTTAGTCAACATATCATATTTTAGTTTTAGATGATATTAAAAAATGGTATTTTGGTTATTAGTTGAAACAAGCTTAATCAATAATTTAGTATTGATTTTTTTTAAATAAATATTTAATATAATGCATATGTTTTCAATATTGTTACAATTTTAATATCCATTACGACAAAATACAATTATTCACTACATATTAGAATTATTAGTCAATATCTCAGATTTTAGTTTTAAATGATATTAAAGTATGGTATTTTAGTTTATATTTTCTAAAAACAAGTTGACACGGTAATTTAGTGCATTCTGATAATATTTTAGAAATAAATATTTAATCTGATTCATATTATCCACTACAATATTTATTTCAAAATTCATCATATATTAGAATTGTTAGTCAATATATCATATTTTAGTTTTAGATGATATTAAAACATTATATTTGATTTATATTATCTAAAAACAAGCTTAATCAACAATTTAGTACGTTTTGATATATTTTTGTAAGTAAATATTGTATTTCAAATGGTAAAATAGTCCATATTTTTGTAATTCAAATATTTTTTTAAAGAAAATATAGTTGAGCTCGAGCTCGAGTTCGAGCTCGACTCGTATCTCGAGCTCGAGCTCGAGCACCAAACAATGTGCTAGAGCCTGTGCTTTGAGGCTTGCCGAGTCGAGCTCGAGCTTGAGCTCAAAATCTGGCCGAGCTCGGCTCGTTTACACCCCTAGCTGTGCATATGGGCCTTAACGGCCGTTACCTCCTATTCCTTCACATGACTTTGATTATTTTTACTTCAAATGTCATATTTAATAGTACAAAAATAATAAAAAAAATATATTTTTTGTACCATTAAAGAAAAAAAAAATATTTTAATCAACTTTAACACAAATTATAAGAACATTTTTTTTATTTTTTCAAAAGGGAAAATATTAGAAAAAATTATTTTAATATATATAAAAAATAGTTCTAAAATTACAATTACCTGTATTTCAGATATTTTTTAAGATATTTTTTATAATTTTGAAATTAAATTATTATTATTCTAAAAGTATATTAATATTTGAGCACAAACCACTTATGAAAAGTAAAATTTATTTTTTGAATTAAAGTATTAGATAAAGTTCTTTTTATTAAATAATAAATTAATTTTTAAATAAAAATTATTTACATTAGAGATAAATTCTAGCAACTATTAATTTCTTAAACTGAATTTTTATTTTGTTTGAAAATATTTTAATAAAATTTTACCATAAATTATAAGAAATAAAATTTATTTTTTCGAAATTAAAAAAATAAAGAAATTATATTTTAAGATAAATAATAAAACAGTTTATAATTTATAATTATATTTATTTTAGATAAATTCTAGCATATTTTAGTTATTTTTAAAATTAAATTTTTATTTATTCTAAAAATATTTCAATAAACTTTGACCGAAAAAGGTAAGAAATAAATTTTAATTTTATTTCTACAATTTATTTCCAATTTAAATAATTTTAATTTAAAAATTAATTTATTATTTAATAAAATAAAATTTATCTAATACTTTCACTCAAAAAAAAATTATTTATTATAGTTTTGTGCTCAAATATTAAAATATTTGTAGATCAAATAATAATTTAATTTCAATAATAGTAAAAAGAATCTTAGAAAATATCTGAAATGCAAATAATTATACTTTTAGAGCTATTTTATTATATATATTAAAATAAATTTGTTTTGATACTTTCATTTTGAAAAAATTAAAAAAGAGTTCTTATAGTTTATGTTAAAGCTCGACAAAAAAAAAAAAAATTTAATGGTACCAAAAAATATATATTTTTTGTTATTTTGGTACCATTAAACATGACATTTGAAGTCAAAATCAATCAAAGTCAGGCGAAGGAATAGGAGGTAACGGCCGTTGGCCCAAATGCACGGCACATGGGCTCTGCCATTAAGTTGGGGCCAAAAAAGTGTTTTTAGATTTAATGGAATTAAAATCGAATCCACAACAATTGTGGAACCAAAAATAAAAATAACTTTTTTTAATGATATCAAAATAACCCGCAACAATTTATTCATTACTAGTAAGTATAAAAGACATAAAGAATAATGGAAATCAATTGTTAACTTGCTATTCTTGACAAATCCATTAGAAATTAAACAACCGTCCATTACAAAAAAAAAATATATATATATATATATATATATATATATATATTGAAACGGATAATGTGACGTCCGTAAGATTTTATACATAATAGGGAGACTTATTAGTAATTTTAAAAAATTTTAAATCTAATTAAAAATAAATTAGAGGTTGAAATTTGAATATAATGAAACTTGAACGGAGCAAATTGGGCCTCATTATAATATTTGGAATCAAATTTTATTAATTAAGAAATTAAATAAGATGTAATACGTATTTTTAAAAAAAACTTAAATTAAATAAAAATAGTAATAATAATAAATATATATATATATATATATATAATATATATATAATATATATATATATATATATATAAATGAGAAAGTGCGGTGGAGCCATCACCTTACCCACCGCCACACGTGTGAGAGCGTTTTAGGCGAATTTGGGAGCATTGCAAGATTTTTTAGATTTTACAGCTACATGCAGCCGTACGGACACTTGTCCACACAAGTGGGCAACCCGGACGGACTTAACGAGGACGGTGGATCGGAGAAGGGGAAGCACCTAACACTGTTAATGAGGATTTCGATTTTGACGAATTCTACGATTTGGCGACTCGGGTCTTGAACGGAGACTCCGATTCCTTGGCGAGTCTGAAATCCCTCAAAGTTCGGTGGGAGCAGAAATTCAACACACGGCGGAACCCAGATCTTAAATCGGTGGTCGGTCTCCAACCATTTCGTCCGAGGATATCTTTCTTGCCGCGGCGAACCGCTCGAACAGGTATGGATACTCTGTTGCCGCCAAGTGCTGAACAGTCCAACATTCTTGTTGGGAGTTCGGGTAGCTCGGAGAGGGATGCCCACCTGAAATCAGGTCCGGTCTCTGACCAGGTGACTCAGGAGGATGCGATGCCCCAAGAGTGTGGTGCGGCGCCTAGTGTGGAACAGTCCAACATTCTTGTTGGGGGTTCGAGTAGCTCGGAGCTAGATACCCATGTGTCTAGCCCGAAATCGGGTCCGGTCTCACAAGAACAGTCTCAAGAAGATGCAATTCCGCAAGATTGTGGTGCTACGACTCAAATAGGGGATTTGGTGGATTCGGCAGTCAATGATGGCCTAGGAACAGGTATTAATCGTAAAATCCCAGAATGTTTGTCAAACTTAGCGCCAAATTCGATGCCGAATGCCCAAGCTGATCAGCCGGAAGAACACCCGGTTATCTATGTTGGTAATGTGAAGCTTCAGGCTACTTCGGTGGACAATATTGCGGGGGCGTTCCTTCAATCCTCCCGTAAAACATTGCATTTTGTCCCTCCGACGAAACAGAACGGCGAGGTCATCATCAGACCGACCAAAGAAGTGGTTGACAATGGTTCTAAGAAATGGCACACTACAGCTGTGGGCTATTTTCTGGGACGACGGCCGTATTTCCCTCAGCTGGAATCTTTTGCTCGCGCGAATTGGAAGGGGTTACAGAATGTGTCTGCAACATCCAGTGGATTCTTTTTCTTCCGTTTTCATTCCAGGTTTTCTATGGAAGAGGTCATAGAAGGTGGTCCTTGGCTGTTCCAGGGCCAGCCTATCGTGCTTCAAGTTTGGGAGCAGGGCATGTCCCTACGGCGGCAAACACACACACAAATTCCAGTTTGGATACGTCTTAGACATCTGCCGATGGAATACTGGACGGAAGATGGGCTCAGCACAGTTGCCAGCGGCATTGGAACCCCATTATATGCGGACAGTATCACCAAAAATTGTGCTCGTCTTGATTATGCTCGGGTATGTGTTATGCTTGATTTCAATTCTGAACTCCCAAAGCATCTTGTTGTTATCAGCCCAGTTCTGCGGAATGGTAAAGAGGATCCGAAGAGGGTTGACGTCGGTATGAATGGTTACCTCATAAGTGTACCAATTGCTGTTCATTGGGGCATCTGCCATCAACATGTCCGGCTAATGCGAAGAGGAATTTAGCTCCACCAATAACGATATTCGTAAAAAAGCAGGCTACCAAATCAGACCATGTACATCCAGTACAAGGAACTGAGTTGGCAGAGCCAGTAGCTAAGCTTGTATGTAAGAACAGTGGCCCTGCTCCTAATAAGGGCAAGGAAATTATCCTGTATAATTCATACGGTGCTCTTGATGCGGAAGGAAATGACAGTCAGTTGGCGGGCCCTAATTATCGCAGCCCGACAGTCGATGGCTCATGATCAAAGTGGCTTCGTGGAATGTCCGTGGACTCAATGGAATCGATCACCAACGGGCAGTCGAATAATTGGTAAGTGATCATAAACTTTCTTTCCTTGGTTTAATTGAAACTCGAGTCAGCCAGGCTAATGTGCAACGTGTACGGCGTAATTTGTTAATGAATTGGTCATGGTTTGATGACTATTCGGGTCCGGAGGGCCGTATATGGTTAGTTTGGAATCCAGTAGAAGTTGATGTGGAAATTTTAAGAGTGGAGTCTCAGTTTATTCACTGTCGTGCTTTCAATAAAAGATTGCACACAAGGTGCTTGATATCAGTCATCTACGGTGACTGTGACATTATTCCGCGAAGAACCCTATGGGAAGCACTCTGTAACTTGTCAGCTGGAATCTTGGATGATCCGTGGCTTGTCCTAGGAGATTTTAACGCGGTTATGGATGACAGTGAAGTGTTTGGTCGAGCTGCAGATACCAGTGCATCAATGACAGACTTTCGCACATGCATTCGGGATACGGGTCTGGTGCAGCTACCTTTCACTGGTTGTCCATTTACGTGGCACAATTGCAGCGAAGGGCCAAAAAGCTTGTGGAAGCGGTTGGATAGAATGCTCGTTAATACGGTGTGGATGGATACTTAGCCTGGCTCATCGTACACTAGTGCGCTGCCGAGTACATCGGATCATTCTCCGCTTATCCTCACTGGCATGAACAGAATAGAGGAGCATGTAGCTTTCAGATTTGACAACTACTTAACTCAACTTCCGGGCTTCTTGACTCGGTAGAGGAAATCTGGAAACATCGTATACACGGGACTGCAATGTATGAAACTGTGTGTAAACTGAAACTTCTAAAAGCTGAATTCCGACGACAGAAGAAGCTGAAAGGTAATCTCACGGACAATGTCAAGAAAGCTAAGACGTTCCTCGATAAAGCTCAAGCATTGTTTACTACTTATAAAGAAGATATCTACCTTGAACTTGTTAAAAGCTGTAGACGGGTTTATTCTATGACTGTCAAATTGGAAAATAGCATGCTTAAACAGCGGGCAAAGTTACGGTGGCTGAAACATGGAGATCAATGTTCTAAAGTCTTCTTTCGGAAGATTAATGCGACAAGAGTGAAGCAACGGGTATTTCAAATAACAAAGGTAGATGGTGAGTTACTGACTACGCAGCAAGACATTACTCGGGAGTTTATCTCATATTTTCAGAATTTACTCGGGGGTTCCAGCCTTAATAGGAGGATTGATTTGGATTTTTTACGACGCGAACTTAAACATACTGTTACAGAGACTGAATCCAGCATGCTCGTTGCTCCTGTAACAATGGCTGAGGTCAAGGAGGCCTTCTTTGATATCGACGTAGAGAGTGCCCCAGGCCCGGATGGCTATACTTCGGCATTTTATAAAAGTGCCTGGACAGTGATTGGACAGACAATGTTCCAGGCCATTGGTGAGTTCTTTCATACAGGTAAACTGCTAAAACAGGTAAATTCTACTCTTATAGCCTTGATCCCGAAGGTGAATTTGCCTATGCATGTATCGGATTATAGACCAATTGCCTGCTGTAATTTGTGAAACGTATGCAGCGGGTGCTTCCTTTACTGATCGATTATTCGCAAAATGCATTCGTGCCAGGACGTAGTATAACTGATAATATCCTATTGGCAGGGTACAATCAAAAGAGACTCCCTCTGCGGTGTACGATTAAAGTGGATATCCAAAAAGCTTATGACTCGGTTGAGTGGGACTTTCTGCTGGAGGTTTTGAAGTTGTTTAATTTTCCTCTTCAGTTTATTGTTCTTATTAATCAATGTGTTTCGACAGCTTCCTTTTCAGTTTCGCTTAATGGTTCAAATCATGGTTTTTTCAAAGGAGGCCGGGGACTTAGACAGGGTGATCCTATGTCACCTTATCTTTTTGTTTTGGTTATGGAAATCTGGAATGCGCTTCTTAGATTCCGAGTTAAAAATGCAGCCGAATTCCAGTACCACTGGAAGTGCAAAGAACTTGGTTTAATTAATTTGTGTTTTGCCGATGATGTATTACTTTTTTGTAAAGCTCACTTGCCTTCAATTATAATAATATCTGATACTTTGAATGAGTTTGCTGCATTGTCAGGGCTTAAAGTGAATCCGGCCAAGAGCCAGATAATCTTCTCCTGAGCGGTGCAGCAGGAACGACAACAGATCCTGGAATATTTGGGGTTCCAAGAAGGATCATTGCCTATCAAATACTTAGGTATTCCTTTAACATCATCTAGATTAACGTTAACCGATTGCAGGCCCTTATTTGACAAAGTGGACGCACGTCTGGCCGGCTGGAACCACCTGAACTTGTCTTACGCTGGTCGGCTGCAACTCATCAAAGCAGTCCTTAGTACGCTGCACATGTATTGGGCCTCGGCATTCATACTTCCTAAAGGTGTTCTGAAAAATCTAGAGAAGAAAATGAGAAAGTTTCTGTGGTATGGTTCAACTGGAAGTGGAAATGCGAAAGTAGCTTGGAAACGGATTTGCAAACCAAAGAGGAAGGAGGGCTTGGTCTTCACAGCCTCATCACAACAAACCAGGCTCTTATGCTAAAACAACTATGGAGGATAATACAAAATGACGGCACCTCGATATGGGTAGATTGGATTCAGCATTACAGGCTCCGACATTCTACAATTTGGACATTCAATGGAGCATTAGGTTCGTGGGGCTGGAGGAAAATGCTCAATTTGAGACCTCTACTACAAAGAGGTGTCATTTACAAAGTAGGAGACGGCTCTTCTTTTAGTCTTTGGCAGGACATATGGCACGAACGAGGTCCGCTTTGCTTAATATATCCTCGAGGGCCTACAGTCACGGGCCTCCCAGTTTCTTCACTTCTGTCCAGCGTGATACAGAGGAATCAGTGGTCCTGGCCGGGCTCGACAGATGCTGCAATTGCAGACATCGTATCACAGCTCCTCCAATAAACGCTACAGCAGCAGACACCATTTCTTGGAGAAATAGCTCGGGCAAGTACTCTTTTCAGGCCGCTGCTTCACTCATTCAACCTACAACACCGCATGTCTTTTGGCATGGACTTCTTCAGGGTAAGTTTAAGATTCCGAGGCACGGATTTATTCTTTGGTTGACCATATTGGAAAAACTATCTACCATGGATAAACCGTGGGTACCGAGTGCTGAAAATGGGTGTGTACTTTGCGGTGGATTGTTTGATGAAACACATGATCACTTTTTTAAATGCTGGTACTCTAAGCGTTGTCTGACCATTCTGAAACGTCAAATCAAGTTTCAATGGCCGTATATTGATTGGCAAAGAGGACTTATGTGGGCGAGCAAAAGGTGGAGAGGGAACCACCTCATCAACGCAGCATTTCGAGCAACATTGGCAGCATTAGTTTACCACCTGTGGGCTGAAAGAAATAACAGAAAATTTTCGGCAACATCAGCGTCGGCGGAATACATCACTAGTAGAGTATTAGAAGATGTTCGATTGCGAATCATGGCGGCCGAATGTACTACTAGTTTACAAACTCTTAATTTGTATAGAGTTTGGCATTTGTCAAGGCCGGTAGGGCTTTAGGAGATTATCTCTTGTAAAGCCTTGTACGTTTTTTTTTTTTTTCATTAATGCAATTTACCGTTTACCCAAAAAAAAAAATTTAGCACATGTATATACATGTGCATTGAATCTCGTTTTTAGCATTTGCCCAAGTTCAGCACATACAATAACTTCTCTTTTCATTTTCGGAAGAAACGGCAGGTAAGGATTTTAAGTTTGAAATTTATATTAATTTGTATAATTATATTATTTAATTAGTCAATTTACTAAAAGTAATTTATATCGACTGATATACTATTTAATCGGAGTATTTTATGATTTTGTCAATTTAAATTAGTACTGAATTAAATATCCCATTTGATTCGAAAATGCTATAGTGGGGTTAATTAAAGTATTGGATTTGGTAGATTTAATCATTTCTACAGTTAATCTATTCAATTTCATAAGGTTATTAACTAAATGCATAATTATATGTATTGGTGTATAATTAAATTGTATAAATTCATAGAAATAATCCAAAAATTATATTTAAGGAATACTATGTTATTAAAAAGGAAAATGAGGGTTTTAATCGTAATTTAATTTAGAAAAATATTACTAAGAGCTTTAATTATAAAGAGAGATAAGGGGTTTTATTAAATGAAATTTTATGAGTTTGTTGATAAATTAAATATATAGTTAAGAAGTTTAATTATTCAAAAGAAATAGAATGAAGGTTTGAATTTCGAAAGAAGTGGAATATTAAAAGGTTGGTGGAAATGTACGAATATTATATAGAGTTAGTGCTTGCTAAGAATCCATTGTTCCATAGACCGAAGCAAGCACATAGATACAAGGTATCACTATATTAGATAATACATTGGCAATAATATGGTGGAGCTCAAATATGTGAAGACTCAAAATCAAGTTTCACACATTTCACGAAGCTGTTAAAGGTTGAAGATTTTCAAAGATTGGGAGCATGTCTTGGAGTAAAGCAAGAAATTTAAATTAGGGGGGGTGGTTGTTTATTACATAATACCAAATCTTGACATATATTGAAAAAGAGTGAAGATATGAAGATTGTTGAATCTAACATATAAAGAAGATTGAAGATATGCATATATTTTTAGATGATGTACACGTATATATGATGAGATTGTATAGAT
This sequence comes from Sesamum angolense, assembly GCA_034509725.1. Lineage (NCBI taxonomy): Eukaryota > Viridiplantae > Streptophyta > Magnoliopsida > Lamiales > Pedaliaceae > Sesamum > Sesamum angolense. The sequence goes on along the minus strand of JACGWL010000006.1, from coordinate 6,031,331 downwards.
CTTTCCTTTTTGCATTAGTAAAATTATTGTATATATATCTCACTTTCACTTGTACATATGCAAGTTCATATATGAAATATCATGCTTCATTTACCACTCTTTCTTTCACATGGTACCAGAGCAGGCTATAATGGCTACCAAAGATGGTGATTCTTCATCATCTAAAGCAACCAACCAATTCATAAACCTCAATGATCCCGCCAATCCTTATCGATTGGAAACCTATGATAATCCCGGTACAATTCTCGTTTTAGAATTGCTTACCACAAAAAATTACTCTATATGGGCCCATTCGATGCAACGAGCTCTTCGAGCAAAGAATAAGCTTGGTTTAATTGATGGGACCATCACCAAACCAGATGTGAATAATCCTTTGTTCGTTATTTGGGAAAGGTGCAACAATATGATTGTCTCTTGGATACAAAATTCCATCAGCCCTCAACTCAAAACCAGTGTAATCTATGTTGATGATGCAAGTGAAATCTGGCAAGAGCTTCAGGAGCGCTTTGCTCAACAGAAGGGGTCTCAAATCTATGAACTGAAAAAGGCACTATCAAATCTTGCCCAAGGTGATGATCTGTAAGTATTTACTACGGTAACTTAAAAGTGTTATGGAAACTTTCAATCTATGACCCTATACCTGAATGTACATGTGGAAAATCAAAAGCATTGATAGAGAGGCATCAAAGGGACAATATCATACAATTTTTAATGGGTCTTAATGATACATTCTAATTCTAGAGATCAAATTATGTTGATTGATCCATTACCTCCACTAAATAAAGTAGTCTCATACATTCAACAACAAGAGAGACAAAGGTTGATCATTTCCAATACTAGTCATGATTCTGTTGCTTTAATTGCTAAAAGAAACGCAGGAAGTTCTAAGGGAAATGTTCATCAACCCCACATTCTAGAAGAGAAAAACAATATTATACTCACTGTAAAGTAAGTGGACATGTTTTGGAGAAGTGTTTTAAAACAGGTAATGCAGAGCCTCCATTTTGTACTCATTGTAAAATGGAAGGACATGTTGAGAAATTCGACAAATTGAATGGGTATCCACCTGGACACAAGCTTTATGGTAAAAATAAAGGAGGAACAACATTTCAAGTAGGAAATGACTTTGAAGAAGACGGAGAAAGTAAGTTTTCCATCACTTAGGCCAAGATTTGATAACACCAAATCTTGACATATATTGAAAAAGATTGAAGATATGAAGATTGCTGAATCTTAACATATAAAGAAGATTGAAGATGCATATATATGTAGTTGATTGTACACGTATATATGATGAGATTGTATAGATCTTTCCTTTTTGCTTTAGTAAAATTATTGTATATATATCTCACTGTTACTTGTACATATACAAATTCATATATGAAATATCTTTCTTCATTTACCACTCTTTCTTTCACATTGTAAATATAATTTGATATTTTTAGTAAGTTTGGTCGATATTCATATATATATAGTTAATATTTTGGTAATTGTATTAGACAAAATTAAAATATTGGCACAAAAATCATGAACTAGGCTAGTTTGACGGTTGCGTTTGTGCATTTATAAATGGCTACTTGTAAATTGTCATTTTGCAAGAACAAAATTCCATAAAAGTTCATCTTATGTTTGTCTTCCTTTTCTAACAAGCCTATGCTTGCTGCTTGGGCAAGGGACAAATCTCAAATACTCAACATTTCATCTTATAATTAAGGATAATTACACTATCATTCTCTGAAATTTAGTATAATTACACGTAGATCTCCTGTGGTTGAAAAAATTACATCTAGTATTTCTGAGGTTTACTTCGTCTAAAAAATAAGTTCCTCCTTTAGTCAAAATTCACCGAATTTGCGGATATTAACAAAACAAAAATGGAAAAAAATCATGTTTACGTGCGATTAACTTATTACTGATTTATTACAGTTCAAATAAATATTTTTATGATCAAATTACCGTCATAAGTCTTCACGCATTAATGCATGGGAGGAGGCATATCTTTACCATTATAAATGTAGTTTAGTCAAAAAAAAGTGGTTTGACCTATAATAAGTTAGTAATAAGTCAATCGAGGGTAAATATCAATTTTTATTCGATTTTTTTACTAACATCATCAAATTTGGTGAATTTTGACTAACATAGGGACTTATTTGTTAGACGAAAGCAACCTCAAGGGTGCTAGATGTAATTTTTCAAACTACAGAAGGTCTACGTATAATTACACCAAAACTTAAGAAGGGAAAGTATGATTATCCCTTATAATTATTTCGGAAAAATTGCAATTTTAGTCTTGTAACTTAAGGGGTGGTATTTTTAGTCCTGTACGAATTGATTTTCACAATTTAGTCCTGTAACTTTATATTTTGGCAATTTTAGTCCTTTTTGGCAGAAAATTGCAATTTACTTGCAATTTTAATCTTGTAAGTAAATTCATATAGACCAAAAATGCCAACTTCCTTAAGTTATAGGAGTAGAAATGCCAATGTCCCCTAAGTTACAGGACTAAAAATATCGAAAAAAATTGAAAATTACCAAAATTTTAAAGTTACAGGACTAAATTACAAAAATCAATTCGCATAGGATCAAAAAATGCCACTCTCCTAGGACAAAAAATGCCACTCTCCTAGGACAAAAATTACATTTTTCCCAAATTATTCGTGAGTACATATATTAGTACATTATTTGAGGCATGGCCTAGCCTTCTATGCCTATGATCTCTCTTTGTCAGTGGTGTGCATACAAACCAAATCTGCATTCTGGCTAGGAAAGTCTATTAGAACAAGTTCAGTGAAAAGTGTGCTTATCCAACACGTACAGCCTTCCTACTTGCCTACCATGTCGCAAGCACCTCTTTAGTTGGACGGTCCTGCAAGATTAATGGTGTCGGGTGAAGGTCGCACTAAAAGGACTACCAACACATACCTTATTTACTCATAATACGTTGTATTTAAAAGATGAGAAAAATATAATTTATCATATGATAATGTAAATGTGTAAATTACCTCCCTATAAGAAAATAGTAATTTCCCCCTTTGTTTTTTAAAATGCAGCAATTTACCTTCCTATATTTTTTAAAATGAATCAGTTTACCTCCCGAGACGCGGGGTGTGGGCGGGGCTGGGGTAAATTGCTTTATTTTAAAAGACATATGGGGATAAATTACTATTTTTTTGTCATAAAAAAATAATTTGCTCATTTAGGATATCAAGTAATTTAACAAAAGTGTTTGATTTTAAGAGTCCTTAAAACTGTGAAACAGATGTAAATCAGGACACATAAATTTATACTTTGTTACAATAACCTTCTATAAAGTTACTGTTACAAAAGATTAGTCCACAAATATTATAATTGTAATACAATAAATATATAAAAAGTCATATGCATGTAATTCATATAAAGCATTTATATGTATGGTTATTTACAACACATAAATAATACTTCGTTTTAATTATATGACAACTAATATCTTATTAAATACTTGTAACATATTCATATATATGCTTCTTATGATATTGTATAAATTTAATTTATTAATTTTCTTATATATTTGATAAACATCACAAAAATATTATTAGATTGTAGACATGCATGTTACTAATACGTTGCATATTCGTATACTTTTACATACATATTTTTATTTTTTATATAATGAAATCAACATTAGTGCCTTGTTAAATATGTAGATATCATAAGTAATTTAAAATTTCAAATAGTAAAATCAACATTACATTGCTGAGTCGATTCCTTTCCCATCTAAATTCGTTCATGCGTATACCAATATCTCCCTAGCTAGTCCTTTAACATTGAACAATCTCGGTTTACCAACACCATTTAGTTATGCCTAACACAATTATTTTTTTCTCATATATATTGATGTAGACAAGCGTCCTACATCGGTTACAGACGAGAAGCTTGAGTGGCTTATAAGCCCCAAGACCTCATCTTTCTAGCGAGGCGCCTTTACAAAGACAAACCCGTGAGGCTCATACGATACCAAAGCGGACAATACCACGCGCAATTTATCCGAATGGGTTTAAATTGCATCATTTTAAGTTTTACGGGAGATAAATTGCTTTATATTTTTTTACAAGAATTTTTTTTGCACTTTTCTATTAACATAGGGGATAAATTGTATTTAACCCTATAAAAAAATGATAAGTCGTGCACGGATCCCCATTAAATAATGATAGTAGATAATATATCAATACGTACTCTCATCAACCAAATATAAAGCTGCCCACCAGCAACAACTTCTTCAATAATTTCTGCTACCAAAAGGAAAATGGATGAGCTTGCTCTTGCAGCTCTGACAGTCTTTTCTCTTCTCGCCTCAGTCCTTTGCTATTCATGGATATTCAAGAAATCAAGAAAGGGAACAACGCCATGCTCACCAGGGCCCCTGGGCCTGCCGATTCTTGGATACCTTCCTTTTCTGCAACTCAACTTGCACCACCAATTCGCAGAACTCGCTAAAAAATACGGCCCCATCTACAAGCTCCAGCTAGGCAGCAAACATTCCATCGTGATCAGCTCCCCAGCTCTGATAAAGGAGGTAGTGCGCGATCAAGACACGATTTTTGCAAACCGGAACCCTCCTATTGCAGCAGTAATCATCACGGGTGGCGTAGACATCATCTGGACACCCTATGGGGGCCACTGGCGGGACATGAGAAAACTATTCGTACTCGAGATGCTAAGTAACAAGTAACAACAATCTCCAGGCTTCCTACGCGCTGCGGAAGGAGGAAGTGGCAAAGGTGGTCAGGGATGTGAATCTGAAGCTCGGCAAGCCCATTGAAATTGGTGAACTGGTTTTCCTGACTGAGCTCAATGTGATACTGAGCTTGCTCTGGGGTGGGACGATCGACGAGCAGAAGCGTGATAAACTGGGAGCTCAGTTTCGGGATAAGATGTTAAAATTAGTTGATTTGCTGGGAAAGCCTAATGTTTCTGATTTTTTTCCGGTTTTGGCCAAGTTCGATGTTCAGGGAATTGAGAAAGAAACGAGGGCTCTTATGCCAAGCGTGGAGGAAATTCTTGATACGGTTATAGATGAAAGAACGAAGATGATGGCGGCTGAGGGGGGTGAATTGGCTGCTGAAAGGGGAAAGGACTTTTTGGGAATCCTTTTGGAGCTGAAGGAGCAGAAAGTTCGGGAAGGATCATCATTTGGGGTGACTCACATAAAGGCCATCTTAAAGGTAATTTCTCAACTTTTCCAACATTTCATTTCGAGAAAAATGCAATTTACCCCCTGCGTTTTTTCAAAATTTTACGAGAATGAAAGACCAACATCTAGATAATAAAAGAAGACTCTACCTATCTAAAACCATCACTCAGATCGAAAGCTTGTGAGCAGATTCTCTAGGCACAACAAGCCTGTTCGTTTGTAATGGGATCTTTTATCATACTTTCACGTTACATTTTGATTTCAATGGGAAAAGCGATTTTCTTTTTCTTTTTCGCCCTTAAATTCCGTACTAGGTAGCTAACCTTTGTATAACAGGACATTATCCTTGGCGGGACTGACACCACGGCAACGATGGTGGAGTGGGTGATGGCTGAGCTTCTGCACAACCCGGACGAAATGAAAAAGGTGCAAGAAGAACTAACAGATGTTGTCGGAGAGAACAACATTGTCGAAGAGTCCCACATAACCAAACAACACTATCTGGATGCAGTCCTGAAGGAAACTTTCCGCCATCACCCACCAGTTCCACTCCTCAATCCTCATCCCTAGGTGTCCAAGCGAATCCTGCATAATCGGCGGATACATGATCCCAAAGCACTCACATGTCTTCTTGAACATGTGGTCGGTTTGTATGGATCCACGGGTTTGGGAGAATCCTTCCGAATTTCGGCCTGACTGGTTTCTGAAGGATAATGCAGAAAATTTTGATTACATTGGGAACAATTTCCAGTTTCCCCCATTTGGATCAGGGAGAAGAGTGTGTCCAGGTCTCCCTCTGGCTGAGAGAATGGTAATGTATCTGCTTGCTACACTCCTTCATTCGTTTGAGTTGCGGTTGCCGAAGGGCGAAGCGGTTGACCTCTCGGAGAAATTTGGTATTCTCATGAGGAAAAGCACACCTTCGATTGCTACTCCATATCAGAGATTCAGAAGTTGCAATATTTGAACTTGTATGCATAGTCATAATCTATCTATTTGTTGGTCTAGTTACCGGAAAATTTCCACTTTACGCCCCACAAATTATTTTTGTGTGATTTTCATCCTATTATGTTTGAACTCATCACATTACATCCCATAATTTCAGTAACATTCTAATTTTAGTCCAAGTTTTAATTTCGTTAAATTTCTAATGAAAACATTACGTGCATGGAATAAACTCCGTTCAGTCTTGAGAGGCGTTGATTGATGTTTTCATAAAAAAATTAATAAAATTATGATTTGGGATTAAAATTATAAATTTTTTGAATTGCGAGGTATAATGTAGTGAATTAAAAAATAACAACACCAAAATCACATAAAAAAAAAAAAAAAAACCCAAAAACAAACTAACTTTGGATATAAAATGCATTTTTTCCTCTAGTTACCAATCTATGTATTTTTTTTTTAACGATAAAAGTATGAACGTATCTTGTTAATGTTATAATACGTATATAAAATAATGTCTATAATTGTAATTCTTGAAGGTCAATTAAGTACATTCATATTATAATTAATTGATGAAAAAATCATCTTTCGAATTGGCTAATTTTGCCTGTGTGCCTCGACGTTGCCAAATTGCATTCCGACAAAATTGTATTTTAAATGATCCATTATGGGCACTACAAGAAAATAGGGTATCAATAGAAAAATTAGAGACGGATAAGTTTCCGTCTCTGATAAAGACAGATATAGAGATGGAAATTAAAATTTTCTTAAACTATTTTATAAATTTTAAATTAAAGACGGATTAACCATGGATGCATTCTTCTGTTGATATAACAACAGTATTAAAATTTTCGTCTCAAATTCCTTCTCTATAAAAATTTTGCATCAGAGACAGATATAGCTACGGATTGTTTAAAATTTAAAGTTTCTATTTTCTCCGTCTCTGGATTTTCTTAAAATTTTAGAGATGAAAATTTCGGTCTCTGAAGCTGAAATTTTAGTAATTTGAAAGTATAAATTATTAGTCACTTGTTTTGTTTGTTGTTCCTATTTTTGTATCTATATTTGAAAAGTTAGAAGATTTTTAAAAACAATTTTCATGGCAAAACATAAATTCAAAAGTTATATTTTTTAAGAAACTATTATAAATAATTATTATTCCTTACAAGAATTGATTATATTTAAAACTAAATTAATTATTTTTAAAATTTAATATACAAAATATTTATTAAAAACAATTAATTTAGTTGACAAACTTTTATTTGTTAAAGTGATATCTTATATAAATATAAATTTTCAGATATTTCAATTTTTAGTTAATTAGAAACAAATTAAGAAAAATAATTCTTTATTAAAAGAATTTAGCAACCATAACTCTTTCTTCCCCATAAAAATCACGATATTAATAAAAATATTTATTAACTATGTTATATTAAAAAGTACTTTTCATATTTAAAAAAACTCACTGTGCTCGTCCTTGCTCAAATGCCCTAGTTTTTAATTTTTACATGATTTAAATCTAAATCTATTGTAATATCAAAAAGTAAAAATAATTTGTTTGGTCGCATGGCACTCATGTCTCAATTTTCACTAAAGGTGTGTTTGGATTGATGGATTTGGATTTGAATGAAAAATTTGGATAAATATTTCAAATGACTCCATTTAGAAGGAATTCAAAATCCATCCAAATTTATCAAAATTCAGTTCAAAACTAAAATGGAATGATTTGAAATCTTTTGGATTTGGAATTAACCAAACATGTCCAAATAATTTGTTAGGAAGAATTTTAAATCCATGATTTCAAATCCTTCAATCCAAATGCAACCTAAGAGTTTTTGGCCAGAAAATTTAGAAAGTACTTAATTTGTCAATCCATAATCAAATGTGTGAGTTCATGACCAAATGTGTGGTGTGTGAGGCCCTAGACCAAATGCATCCAAATTAAACCGAAATGTGTGTGTATGTGTGTTTTTTTTTTTTTTTTTTTTTTTTTTGGTGGGGGGGTGGGGTTGGGTGCTAAAATTACAGGACTATATATGTTTATTATTAAAGATGCATGACTAAATACATCCTAGCCACCCATAGGACGAAAATGTAATTTTACCTACCTAAATCATGCACACACAAAAATAAATTAAATAAAATTCACATATTTACAGTACATCAATATAATTGCAAGTTTCATCTAAAAAAATATTTTTGGTACCGCAATTTAGAACTTAGGAAATTGGTACTAAATTGCCCCAAATGATCAAGTTTTGGTATTATATTACTGCGTTCATTTCCATATTATGTACCACTATTATAGTTTTTCAACGGAATGACCCTGTGCTATCTGAAGCATGTAATTTCATTTTTTGGATTATACTATAGGACTCTTGGTATAGTTGGTACCATACTTTCTAGTTTATAAAAAAAGGATATTGTATAAATGTGGGCGTAAATACAAAGTTGATACCTTCATTAAGTTTTTAACAGAACGATGCACGTAGTTGTCAAAATTGTCTTTAGCACCTAATGTCACATGAACCACATGTGTTGGATTTAAGATTAGATTAAAAAATAAGAAAAAAAATACACTATTTCAACCCAAATTGATTTTCCTCTATGAACTCTAGCCCTAAGCAAGAATCTTCAAGATCCCACAAGAATATACATTAATTTATTCATTATTCATTTAACCAATTATTTAGCGGGGGAGAGTGTGGGATTTCTTATTTATAATAATGAATAATACGTTTTATCTTCATTATATTTTTATTTATAAAAAGTGTGTTTAGTTCAATTTAGTACGAGAAGGAATATATAAAATTTGAGGGGCTAACTAGTAAGTGTAAAAGACTAAAATTTAATGGTTGATAAAATATAATGATAAGTTAGATATATTAAAATTTAACGGGATTAAATTATAATTTTCCATTAGGGTTGATGTATATGATAAAAGAATAATGGATATGAATTAACACATAGTCGGGTTGGGGTTTTAGTACTACAAAAAATAATTTTAATACCGATGGCCAAAAATCGTTGCAATAATTCCAAAAATCAATTGCTAACCTGATGTCCTTAACAAATTCATCAGAAATATTTATAAGCTCCATCGCGATTAATTTGGCTACAAACCATCGAAAGATCCATTGGAAATTTGACGCAAAATATTTTCCATTAGAAATCGTCACAAAGTATGTTGTAAAATTTAGACGGTGTTTGGCTAAGTTTTTTTAAAATATTTTATAAGCTCCTATATCTTATAAGATGTTTTAAGAGCTTATAAGATGTTGAATCTTATTTTAAAAATAAATTCCTAAAGTGTTTCGGTAACATAAGATGTTAAAGCTTATAAGATGTTTAGGTGATTAGAATAATAAGGTTTTATTTCTTGACATATTTTGATTTAAATATTTTTAAAATATGTTTTTAAATAGTACACATTAGTTTAATTTCAAATAAAAGTTTAATAGATAATCTTTTTACAATAACAAAAAAAATAATGAATTATTACCTAAACTTTTGAATAAAAATAATATATATGTTCATTCATGCTAGTCGAATATTAATATAAATATATAATTGATATTTGTTAATGAAATGATTATTTCTAATCGTATAATTTATAATGTCGTGAATTTTATATTTTTTAGTAAATAAAATATCAATACCAATCTTATTTTTATTTAACTATAATAATTTATTATTAAATAATAAAGTATTTTCTCTCTTTTGAATATTAAAAAAATTAAATCCTAGAGAGAGAGAGAGAGAGGAGAGAGTGTGTGGGTATATATAAGTGTATGAATGAGGATATTTCAGTCTTTCGATATATTTATTTTATATAGCCTATAAGATCTTATAAAAAAGTTAGGAAAGTTAACTTCTTTTTAAAAAAATTTATAAGTTCCAAAACATGTTATTTTGAGATCTCATAAGCTCTTTTAAAAAAATTAGCCAAATACTTTGTTTGAGTTTATAAGTTCTCAAACATCTTATAAAATATTTTGAGGAGCTTATAAGTTTAGCCAAACACCCTCTTAATGCATTTATGTTTCTCAATGTTTTTTATGAATAATATTTGGGAAAAAATTTCTGTTGAATTATTTGAAGAATTTACTTATTTTTGCAATGGTTGGTCTTAAACACACAATTGAAAATATCCTAATTAAAATTCCAAAAAATTTTAAAAACATTTCGAAAGATTTCCAATAATCCGTCGAACATCACTTCAAAAATTTGGTAAGCAAAAACAAGCATAATTTTTCAGATATGATATCTCTAGATCTATTAATCGAATTTGTCTAAAACTTCAACACAACTAAAAATGGTTTCAGTGTGATTATAACGGATGGATTTAAAATCTATGGTTCGACAAATAATGTAATGTAACGATAGATGATCACAACAATATACTTATAAGTATGAATACTGTGAAACAAATTCGTAAACTGAAACTGAAAGAAAAAATATCCATGGTGAGAACCTCTGCAATTGTATTCATTCTCAAGTTAAAAATGAAGAAGTTAAAAGTTTACAAAGAAGAAGAACTATTTATACAAAAAAAGGAAAAAATATCTGTCAACTAACTAACCACTCTAACGGCTCCAACTAATCCAGCTAACCTGCCTAGTAAGCTGCCAACTAGGCACAACTAAAAGAAACATAATACACTAACTAAAAAACGTAACATGAAAAACACGTTTTCTGCAGAAATATTTAAGTAGATACAGCATCATCTTCCTTCTTCGTCAATGCCCAGAAATCTGCAGAAATGATAATAGAGATGTAACAGCCCCCCTCAAGATGGAGCTTGGGAACCCAAGCCTAGCTTGGACAGTAAACGGGAAAAAACAGGACTAGGAAGAGCTTTGGTGAAAAGGTCAGCAAGTTGGTCAGAACCACTGATGTGGGAAGGAGAGATGAAACCAAGCTTGAATTGATCGCACACCAAGTGACAATCAATGTCAAGGTGCTTGGTGCGCTCATGGAAAACCGGATTTGCGGGGATGTGGAGAGCAGCTTTATCGTCACACCAAAATGGAATAGGCTGCTGAACAGGAATGCAAAAATCACGAAGCAAGTAAGAGAGCCACAATAACTCACAGACTGTCGAGGCCATACTACGATACTCTGCTTCAACAGATGATCTGGAGACCGTAGCCTGCTTCTTGGTCTTCCAAGAGACGAGAGAAGACCCAAGGAAAACGCAAAACCCAGTAATTGATCCTCTTGAGTCCAGACAGGAGGCCCAAGCAGCATCAGAGTATGCAGATAAATGCAGAGGGTTGTTGGAAGCAAAAAATAGACCCAAAGAACTTGTGCCCTTTAAGTAACGAATGACATGAAGTGCAGCATCCCAGTGCGAAGTCCATGGCTGCTGGAGGAATTGGCTCAATTGTTGTATGGAGAAGGAGATATCCGGACGAGTAAAACTAAGGTAAAGCAAGTATCCCACTAGGCGACGGAATTTATCTGGAGCTGGGAGAAGAGAACCAGCATCATCAGTGAGTTTAAAACCTGGGGGAAAAGGTGTGTATGTAGGCTTAGCATCCACCATTGAAACATTGACAAGAATATCTTGCAAGTATTTACGCTGTGTAATAAGAAGAGCATGAGGCGAGCGGGCGAGTTCCAGACCCAAGAAGTATTTCGTAGGTCCTAAATCCTTAATAGTGAAGAGACGGTCCAGATATTGTTTGACGTTATGAAGATGAACCTCTGAAATACCAGTGAGAAGAATATCGTCCACATAGACCAAAAGAGCAACAAAATTACCAGAATCATGTTTGAGGAACAGACAGTTATCATGGTGATTGAGTAAAACCAAAATCTAGTAACTTGGCAGTCAACTCTAAATTAAACTACCGTGAGGCCTGTTTAAGACCATAAAGGGACCTGCGTAACCTGCAAACTTGGCCAGGTCATGCTTTAGCATAGCCTTCAGGAGGGTCCATGTAGACTTCCTCATCAAGGTGTCCATGAAGAAACGCATTATTGACATCCAGCTGAAATAGGGGCCAAGACTTAGAAGCGGCAATATCTAAGAAAACTCGAACGGTAACAGATTTAGCAACTGGCGAGAAGCTGTCAAAGTAGTCTACGCCTTCAATTTGGTTGTAGCCTTTCGCCACCAACCTCGCTTTATATCTATAAATGCTACCGTCTGGATTAAGTTTCAACTTGAACACCCATCTAGACCCAATTGTACGTTTGTCAGGTGGGAGTGAAGTGAGCTCCCAAGTTCCGTTCTGTTCAAGTGCTTGCAGTTCTAAATTCATGGCTGCAACCCAATGGATGTCCTTGCTAGCCTACAAAAAATGACGTATGTGCCTGACTATAAGAAACAGGAATACAAGTAGTAGAATGTGTAGCGCATGAACAAATGTAATCACTCATCCACACAAGTTTAGAAATTGTTCAGTGTGATTTTCTAAAAGCATTTGTATTTGGAGAAGAAATAGAAAGAGAGTCTATAGGAGTAGGTGTAGAAGAAGATGTAGGAGCAGGAAGACAAGGAATATCTATAGTAGAGTCTATATCAGGAACTGGTAGAGGAAGTGAAGGAGATTCGGTGTTTGTGGGAGTGGACAAGAATGGAAACGTGTCATGAAACACAACATCTCCAGAATCAAACAAGAGATTGTTCTCAAAATCAAACACTTTATAGGCCTTTTTCAATGAGCTATATCCCAGGAAATACATCTGTAAGCTCGTTGGTCAAACTTCTGTTTGTGTGGAGCTACATTGGACGCAAAACAGAGACATCCAAAAACCTTTAAAGGAGTATAAGATGGTGGTTTATGGTATTAGAGTTCAAAAGGGGTTTTCCAATTAAGAAGTGGTGTAGGAAGTCTATTTATGAGATGGGTTGTTGTTAAAACGGACTCACCCCAGAATTTCTTGGGAAAACCTGCTTGAAATAACAAAGCTCTAGTAATGTCAAGGAGTTGTTTATGTTTTCGTTCAACCACTCCGTTTTGTTATGGGGTATAAGGACAGGTTGTTTGGTGAAGGATTCTAAGACAGGTAAAGAGTGTATAGCACTGAAGGTTTACAAACTCAGTCCCATTGTCCGATCGCACTATTTTAACATTGGTTTCAAACCGTGTTTGTATCATCTTAAAGAATTTGTCAAGAGTATGAACAACCTGAGACTTATGTTTAAGCAAAAAAGTCCATGTAGCTCGAGTAAAATCATCAACGATTGTCAAGAAATAATGACATCCAGTCAAGGAGGAAATTTTATATGATCCCCATAAATCCATATGGAGCAAGGTAAAAGGATGCTCTGTTTTTATTTCACTAGTTGGAAAAGGCAATCTATGCTGCTTTGCTAAGGGACAAACATTACAATCATGAGTGGTTACAGGAATAGAAAAAGTAGTAACAAAAATATGTTTTTGCACTAGCATAGAGGGGTATCTAAGCCGTCTATGCCAAAGAATATAGTTTGAAGAACATGCACTAAAACAAGGCTGAGAAAGCGAAGAAAATTTCTGAATTGTATCTGGAAAAAATGATGATGCATTCAGAATGTATAGATTCTCCAGGAGTGTGCCTATAGCAATCACCTTTTTACTCTCCTGGTCCTGAAATACGCAATGAGTAGAGTGAAAAACAACGTCAATATGTGCAGTTGTGCATAGCTTAGGTACAGACAGCAAGTTGTATTTAAATCTGGGAACAAGAAAGACGTTTGTGAGAGTAAGATTTTGGTGCAAGTGTGCATCTCCAGTATGAGATACATTTTGTATATGGCCATCGGGTAGATTTATAAAGGTGTTAGGAGAAGCAATAAGATTAGTTAACAGACGAGGATTGGCACACATGTGATTGGTAGCTCCAGTATCCACAATCCAACAACCTAAAACATCATCTACATAGCTATCAAGTGTTAAGTTTATACATGCGAAATCATCTACTTGGGCAAAATTCACCTGTTGTTGAGGCACATGTGGCTCCACCGTTCCTCTCATCAATTTAACTAACTCATGTAGCAAATTTTCCTTAGAATCTCCTTGGAATTGAGATTGTTTCCTACCTTCAGTATGAGATGCAAAATGTTTTCCTGGAGTACCAACCATTTTCTTCCTCTGTTCGACCATATCTTTCTACCAATTGGTGTTCCATGTATCTTAAAACATGTCTCCTTCGTGTGTCATGTTCTTCCACAGTGTTCACAATATTGTTGTCGTTTATCAGCTGCATTCTGTCGCCTCTGATTTCCTCTGAATCCAGTGTCTCTTTGAACTCCAAATCTTACGTGCATCACTAAGTGATCTCCAGTCTCTGTCATTTCTAAGTGTACTTATCTCTTTTTCTACACTTTGTACCATTGAGTATGCTCGATTAATTGATGGTATTGGATCCATTACCAACAACTGGTTACGTACCTGATCAAAAAATTCCCCTAACCCTATCAAAAATTGCATTAGTTGTGTAAACAAAGCCATATCTGATACCCTCTTAGACATACCACAAATGCATCTATTACAAGTACATTGTGGTGTTGCCATTAACACCTCAAGTTCATCCCAAAGTTTTCTTAACTTGGTATAGTAGTCAACTACTGACATGTTTCCCTGTGACAAAGTCGTGATCTCGCGCTGTAACTGATACAACAAATGTCCATTACAATTACCATATCTTTCCTCCAAATCAAGCCATAGAGTCCTCGAAGACTTTGTATACATAAAGCCTTCCACTATATCCTTTGATATCGAATTTAAGATCCAAGTTGTGACCATACTGTCTACTCGGGTCCACTTCTCAAAAGCAGCATCACTCACATCAGGTTTCACCAGAGTACAGTCTATGAAGCCTAGCTTCATCTTCGCACGAAGCGAACGATTAATTGCATGACTCCAATTGAGGTAGTTCTTACCAGTCAAAGGCGCGCTCACCAACACCATTCCTGGATGATCTGCACCGTGCAGCTGTAGTATCTCATTTTCTGTTTGTGCGTTAATGTTCGGTGCAGCGCTCGTGATTGCAGTTGTTGTAGTTATGTTTCCTGTCGCCATTTTCTTCTCCTCAATCACACGAAATCTATTTCACAGGCCAGGTATCCAGAGACCTTCAATTGAAGGCTCTTATACCATGTGAAACAAATTCGTAAACTGAAACTGAAAGCAAAATATCCATGGTGAGAACCTCTGCAATTGTATTCATTCTCAAGTTAAAAATGAAGAAGTTAAAAGTTTACAGAGAAGAACTATTTATACAGAAAAAGGGAAAAATATCTGTCAACTAACTAAGCACTCTAACGGCTCCAACTAATCTAGCTAACCTGCCTAGTAAGCTGCCAACTAGGCACAACTAAAAAAAACGTAATAGACTAACTAAAAAACATAACATGAAAAACACGTTTTCTGCAGAAATATTTAAATAGATACAACATCATCTTACTCCTTCGTCGATGCCCAGAAATCTGCAGAAATGATAACAGAGATGTAACAAATACTCACTTAGTTTATATTATTTTCGTAAACGACAATAATGTAACATACATACACTACAAAAAAAATAGGCCTTTTAGCGACTGAATTTCCGACAGAATGTCATTCCTTTTTCAACTTTGGACAGAATTACGGACGCATTTCCACGACCGAAAAGCCACCCTAAAAATTCTACTAAAAAAATATTTCATACTAAATTTCGATAGAAGATGACATCTGACTGAAAATTTGCTTTGAATTTCTGACGGGCATCCTCTATCACTCGAAAAATCCATCTAGGTGATGAAGAAAACAAAATACTTGATTTTAGACGGGACGACGGATGGAGTTGGGATGGGTTGTTTAAGTATTGGCGTTACAATTTGGGACAAAATGTCGACGAGTATTGGGAAAATATGTTGATTATTCTATTACATGTGTTTTAGATGGGGAACCATACTAAATTGTGTCGGAAGGTTATATTATTTTTGGGACATATCTTGTCGCAAATTCGTTCCTACTGCAGATTTTAAATTTTGTTCAGTGTAGTCATCGCAGATCAGTCCACAAAACTTTATCCATTATATGAAATTAGGATTGAATTTCTGATGGATCACAAAAATCATCCCTATATTTTAATATTTTTAAAAAAAATTACTTTTGTTTGTTTTATTTTTTGTTTTTTTTAAGATTCTATTAAATTTAACATTGGAGACACTTATTTTCAGAAAAAAAATAGAATTAATTGAACTAAATATAAATATAGTGTACGTTTTACAATGAGAATAATAAAAAGAATACATAAGAAATTCTAATCTAACGACTTAGGCGGATGCTCATTAGCGGGCTCAGGCTATGCAACATTCAGCATTGTTTGTTGTTACCCTGATCTATTAGTTGGGGGGTCATTGACCGTGGGTAGGGGTAGGGGTGGAGTGGGGTCGTCGGCTGCTGGTCGGAGAACATCGTCTAGAGCCCCATTCGGTCACAGGTCACACTCAACACATATTTGATTTGATCAATCTGTGATGAGACATGAGCATCTCTCAACAACAGAGCGACATTGGACGTGGAAGGTTTGGTGTGTGTGGTTCATGGGCGAGCGACATCTGATGTGTACGCTTTGGACTCCATACAAAAGACTTAGTCACGCTTCCTCCCTCCAGCCGCATCAGCCAAAAACTAGTCCTTATGCACATTTGTGGAATTGGCGGCCGATGAGGCACCCTCCCTCTGCAAGGGCTGCGTGACACCTTCCTCAAGTAGCTTTTGATTTGCCTCCTGAAAATAAATTAATTAAGATGTATTAGTAACTTATTGTTTTAAAAGAAAATTGTGTCTATTTCCGCCACCACCACAGCCCATGGTTTGCTTCAAATGCCATATGCTTTCTTCTTATAGTAGTCAGCGAATTTCTCCTTCCACTTAAGCGGTCGGCAGAGCTGAGCCTCCTATAGAGATATTTTAATATTTTAGAAAGTTGTAAATAATTATTATTAAAAACAATTAAACTTGTAATAAATTAATTTTGCATACTATAGTCCTCTTGTGCATGCCAGGCGAAGAGGACCCCTCGATAGATGGTGTTGGCCACTGCAAGGTTGATCACCAGGTTGGCCTTGTTCTTGGCTGACTTCTCCTTGAAGTCGTTTGTGCCCCAGTACGCTTGTAGGGTAGCCCAAATGTAATCCACCGTCCATTTCTGCTGTAAACTCATAGTACGGGTTTCATTGAATTTTTTACGAAGTGAAAATGATGTTTACCTATTGAAGTACGTCTTCATCGATGGATCCTGGTAGTCCTACTAGTATACACGCTGTAAGAGAAGAAGCAAAACGAATAATTAGTGTGACAAATATAAATAAAATATTATTAGTAAATTTGGTTACTACCTTAAGCTCATCGAACTAGCTACAAATCCTTCTAGGAGTTGGGATCCTGGCATAGGGTAAACAGTTCACTTTGAAAACATCCTTGGCATCTACTCGGGATACGGTAGCAGTGCTTACCTAGTAGAGCATTACGTACCAATTTGAGTGCAAACTCAACAATTTCCTACATTATTTTCTATGGAGAGTGCGCTTGGTTTGATATTATGGCAAAAGAACGATCAAAAATCACTCAAAAATTACCAAGTATTCAGGGTCACACGGATGTTGGAGGTAGAGGTTTTCACCAACTGGTTAGTATACTAACGTTTCAACACTACACTATGTTTGCTTTCGTTTTCAACTTACTTTCGGGACAAGTCAAAACATACTCAATGTTTGTCATCATATATAAACACCTTATCTTGGTGTTTTTAAGTGTTTTAACGTGATTTGACATTGAATTGACAATGAACAGTTATTTTTGTCTTCAAAAAATACAGCATTAAACATACAAACCTTATAAATATATAAAAAAAAAGATATATATAAAAAAATATATGATTTGATAATGAACAATAATTTCTGTCTCCCAAAATACAATATCAAACATACAATGTTTATTTAAAATTATTTTCAAAAACAAATCCAAACATACACACTATCTCTCTATCTCCACAAAATACTCAGAAAACAAATCCAAACACTACGCAACTATTTCCTAGTATCCCCCATTAGTTATTTGAACATTCTCCTTGAACCACTTAAGATTCTAAGGAATGTATTTTTATTCTTTCGCTAGCTAATACTATTTATCAATATCAGATAATTATATCTAATCAACACCTCTTATTAAAATAGAACTATGCATATTATTACAGTAGAAATATCACATGCAATGGTGGGGTTCAAACCTACAATTTTAAAATATAACTCAATTTCACCAACTGAATTAAGTTTATTTTCTTGGAAAATAAAATTTTGTAGATTTATACTTTTATATATAGTATAAATAAAGTTCTGTTGTAGCATATCCAACACAATAATATTCAACACACTCAAAACTTATATCCAAGCTTCTGTTTCCACTTCAATAAAGATTGTGATTTTCAGTCAGCTCTCATGACTGACTTGACTTGAGGGAAAAATATAATTTTAATTGTGTAATGTATAGGGTGGTATTTTAAACTTTATTTGAATTAATTTTTGTGATTTAGCTTTATAATTCTAAAAATTTGATAATTTTCATCTTTTTTCGATGATTTTGGTTGAAAAATTGTATGTAATTTGCACATGACCTATTTAGATTATAATTTCAATCTTATAATTTATGGGGTGTTGGCATTTTTAGTTTTATAACTTGCGGGGGTTGGTCGTACATGAATTTATTTATAAGACTAGAATTGCAAGTTTCTATCAAATTAGTCGAAAAAAAACTAAAATTATCAAAAATATAAAATTATAAAATTAAATTAGAAAGATCTATTTCTACATGATATATTAAAAATACCAGCCCTAAATTATTGGAGTAAAATTCCAATTTTCCCCTGACTTGAGGGACTGGAGCTAATTTGAGAGGTTAATTAATGCTTGCTAATAATATTTGCTCTAATAATATTTGATCTTTCAAGTTTGGCAGTTTCCTTAGAATTATTATAATACATAGGGAAAAAGACTTTTTTATTCCGTTAAGTTTACCTAATATTAATTTAGTCGTAACTATGCTCATTTTTTTCTAAGTCTTGTAAATTTTAAACTATGATGAAATTTAGTTCGAATTAGGGTTTTTTATGTAATTTTCCGTCCAACTTTGAATTTTTCGCCGGAAATTGCACGCGTGTCATTTTCTTGCTTAGTGTCCGGCCAAATATTTTAAACTATGTGCGTGTCATTTGTGTAGATGTGCAGCCACATAAGCCTCAAGCTAACTGGGCGATTTATATATAATATTAAATTCTTTTTTATAATATTTATATATTTAAAAAAAGTAAATCAATTTTTTTTATCTTTAAAAAAATATTTTTAACCTTTTTTTGAAAAGCTAAATTTTCTTAATTTTAATATAAAAATTTTAGAAAAATAAATAAAAATTTAAAATTTTGTAATTTTAAATTGCAAATTTAAATTATAATTCAATATTAATATAAAAAATTTATTTTTCAAATTAAATATTTATATGAATAAATATTAATTAACTATAAAAATTATATTTTATTAATTAAATAATTATTTAATTTAAATATTTTTAATAAAATTTATTATTTAGTTTAAAAATTTTTAATTATTTTAAATCAAATTAAGATTAAATTAATTACTTTTAATTAAATTAAATAAAAATAAATAATA
Organism: Sesamum angolense; assembly: GCA_034509725.1. Lineage (NCBI taxonomy): Eukaryota > Viridiplantae > Streptophyta > Magnoliopsida > Lamiales > Pedaliaceae > Sesamum > Sesamum angolense. Next base: position 6,011,574 of record JACGWL010000006.1, on the reverse strand, counting down.
TTGATAAAATTACTTCCACCCGCCGCTCGCCGCCCATCGTCCGCCACCGCAGAGGAGGAGGGCGGCGTCCCGCCGCCCTCACCTCTGGGCGACGACGTCGCTTACCCCAGGGGAGAGCGACGCCATCGCCTCCACCACTGGGCGAAGCCGTCGCCCAGACCAGAAATTGGTCGGGCGATTGGCGTCGCCCCCCTCTACGGGGTTGCCGGGGGTAGGGAGAAGGGTAGGGGAAGGCGGGGTGGGGTGGGGCGGGGCAGGGGCGATTGGAGGAGGGGGAGAAGGGGCGACAGGGGACGGCGGGAGGAAACAGGGGGGGGGGGGTTGGGGAGGTTTTTTTTTTTTTTAATAATAATTAATTTTATAAATTATAATATTTTGAAGAAAAATTCCACCTCATTTCAATTGTCACATAAGATTAAAAATTCCCAACATGTCTGCCAACTCCTCAAAAAATATCCAGTTGGAATGACATGTCATTTTTCCGGCCAAAAATAAAAAATCCAACCACCGGAGGACTAAATTTCATCAAATATTAAAACTTACAAGACTTAAAAAAAATGGGCATAGTTATTGGACTAAATCTAATATTTGACATACTTAACGGACTAAAAAAATAATTTTTCCTAATATATAGGATTAATTATATTTTACCATTTAAATTATAATAATTTATATATTGGCATTTATTTATTTATTTTTTGTTAATTTACCATCACAATTTTATAAAATTTTGCACTTTGTCATTTATAAGTATTTTTCAATCAAGTTTTTTGTCGAAAATATCACATGCAATGCACATATGATGCGATATTTTTACATATATACATAATACATGTGATGGTTTTTCATAAGAAAATCCAACAAAAAGATGATCTCATATATGATAAAGTACAAATTCACAAAGTTGAGATGGTAAATTCACACAGACAAAAGTTTCTACAGCGAAGTATAAAAACAAACATAATTTAAATGTCAAAATGCAATTTACCCTAAACTATAAAACACTCGATCCAGTGAATGGTACACAATTTGCCAACAATTTTCTTTAACATGTCCAAATCCGCGTCCTTTTACATGGATAGCAATTGATCCAAGAGCAGAATCGTGCACTCTGGGGCAAGACAGACTGAATCCGAAACGACAAAGGATTCTTGACATATATCTCTTCCCATCACGACAAAGGATTGGAAGGTGACTAAATATTCTTTTATCATTTTTTGTTTTTTTGGTTAGATTACGTTTACATTTCTTAAATTTAAGTCAAAATATAGGATAGAATTGCAATTTATTCCCCAGTGTTAGTGAAAATATTTAAAATACTCCCTACAAAACATAAAATAATAAAATATTCCCATGCGATTTTCGAAACATAACAAACAATAACCCCCTCGACCTTGGCGATGTAGCACACACGTCTTTGATGCCGCTTGACCTTAATCTTTGCCCTCACAATATACAAACATCTATATTGTTTGTAGAATTGCATGATCCACCCCATTTGAGAGTGTAATTGTAGGGTTAAATACAATTATCTCTTGTATTAATAGAAAAGTGTAAAAAAGGTCTTGTGAAAAAATAAAGGGTTAAATTGCATAAAACCCCTCCTGTGTTTTCATAATTTAGCTAAAAAACCTCTATGTTAAAATAATAGGCAAAAAATCCCCTGTGTTTTTTCAAAATGTTGAATACTCTCCTTCCGTTAAGTTAGCCTTAACGGCGTTAATTTTTTGTTGAATTGTTTGTTACACCCTTTTTACAAGAACCATTGATTTTCAATTGTGAAAAATGAACGGTGCAAATCTTAAATAATTTAAAATATATTTAATATATATTATAAATATATTAATAAAATTATAAAAGTATTATTTTAAAAAATAAATTACATAAAATTAAAATCCCCCCTCCCCACCCCCTCCGCCGCCCTCTTTCCCCCGCTGCCCACCCCCACAAACCCCTTCCCCCGCCATACTCGTCAGTCACCTCAGAGGACGACGACGAGTCGCCCACCAGTCGTGGGCTTCTCACGAAGAAATATTCAAGAGATTTTCACTATTTTATATTTAATCATAAGTTACTATTCTCAAAATGATGAGTGTCCATTATATTATGAAAAAAAATTATAATATAAAATAATTATCTAATATTAATATTACAATAAAATTAATAGTCAGAAGCTACTTAATTTAATTTTTTCAACAATACTTAAAATTTAATAAAATATTTATTCTATATTATATTTTTATTATTTGAAGTAATTTATTTTTTTTGTCTAAATATTTAAGATCTTTTCAACCAAATTAAGTGTGTTAAAAATATAATTTGCCTATTCTTTTAGAGATATTCATCTTCTAAGAAGGTTTAGAGGCATTAGAAATATCATATATTTTTTCTTCTTTGTTTAGAATTAAATATTATAAGTTGATTCCTTAAGTTTTTATACACTTTAATTTCTCAATTTTGTCAGTAAATTTGTAAAATTGTCGACCTAAAGTAGGTTTCCAACATAGGGGATATTCATAGAATGATGATTTTTGTGCACATTCAAATTTGTAAATGTACAATAAAATTTTTTATTTAAATTATGTTCAGTCAATAAATATGATATATTTGACATGTAGGATCACAGTATTTGCCATATAAGTCCATATTGGACCAAACTCAATTTAAATTAGAATTTTTCTGCGAACCATTATAAGAAAATTGTTCAATAGCAAAAAAAAAAAAAATTAGTATCGAGCAAGTAAAACTCTCCTTGTCTAAATTATCAAATACAAGAAATTTTCTTGCCAATAAACTTAGCAAGGTAAAATTAACTTGCTACGATTTTAGCAACGAACTGTTTAAAAGATATATTAGCAACGAAAAGTTTACTTGCTAATTTAACTCGACGCTAACATTACATTTTTTTTCATAGCTATTAATCATTTTTCTTGCGTGGACACACTCCTCGTGATACATTGAAATGGGAATAATTCCTTCGAATGTATCTTCCTTCCAAGGGCAAAATAGTCAATTCATGGTTTTTTTTCATTGACTGATTATACTTTTAATTTATATATTATTGTCTCATTGATTAGAAGTTGATTAGAGCTTTTTTCAATTTATTCCATTTGTTACGATTTTCTAGAAATATTTTATCTTATAAATTGAAAATTTCTCAATGTTAAGTTCTCTTGTACATTTTTTACTATGGGATGCAATGTGAAAAAAATTATAAAGAACAGACTAAATTGAAAAGGGCCCAATAATTATAAATTACAACAAAAAATCAAACCTCCTACTCCGCTAACATATCCCCCACCCGACCCCGCAGCAAGGCAACAGAGTCAATTGGGGGACGACCGTCGCGCCCCTCGTGGGGAGCCAGGGGAGGTGGTGAGGGGTGATGGATTGGGGGGATCGAGGGTATTATGCTTATTACCCTAAAAAACATTCTCAAGTTTATGCTGCAGATAGTTCATATTATAAATTGAAAATTTCTCAATGTTTAAGTTCTCTTGTACATTTTTTATTATGGGATGCAATGTGAAAAAAATTATAAAGAACAGACTAAATTGAAAAGGGCCCAATAATTATAAATTACAACTAAAATCTAACCTCCTACTCCCCGCTAACATATCCCCCACCCGACCCCGCAGCAAGGCAACAGAGTCAATTGGGGGACGACCGTCGCGCCCCTCGTGGGGAGCCAGGGGAGTGGTGAGGGGTGATGGATTGGGGGATATTATGAAGACTTTATATCCATGATGACTTTTGCAGCCTGTTCCCGAGGCATTTGATTTTTTTGACGATGTTATCCTCCTTTGACATCGTCAAATTGTTTATGAGGTCCACGTTAGAATGTCTTGGAATTCTTTGAATACATGGAATTTAGATGTCCACAAAGGGAGCTGCAGACTTTCTGCAAGAATTTAGATATCCAACCTCATCCGTGAGATAGTCCTACAATATCAATGTCCAAGAGACACTTGAAAATAGAGAGTAATAATGGAGTTCCACACATGTTGAAGTGGACAGATAAAGCTACTAGACTTTGAAAGGTTTATCTTGTTCCAAAAAATATCCTTTGCGCCATATCCTCACAATATCTACTATGTGAGCATTTGGTTTCTGGAGCAATAGAAGCAGTGGTTTTAAAAAACGAAGAAGAGAAGAAAAATGTTATCTGATGTCATGTCCTTGTCCATGTTATCCTCCTTTGACATCGTCAAATTGTTTATCAGGTCCACGTTAGAATGTCCTGCCATTCTTTGAATACATGGAATTTAGATGTCCAGAAAGGGAGCCACAGACTTTCAGCAAGAAGTTAACTCGAGAGGGACCAAGAAGTTAACTTTCTGCAATGTCTCCGTACCCGAGTTTGCACAGGCTTTCAACTCTTTCCAGCAACTCGTGGCTGAACTTAGAGTTCCATATGATATGACATCCTGCTGCCCTGGTGAAAGATAAATATGGTAGCTGCTCCAATTGGGAATTTCACGGTCTGCTTCTCTAGAGCATGGCTCCTGATGAAATGGAGCAAGCCTTGACGGCTAAGAACAGAGATGAAGTCTGTTAAGGCGAGTCTTCCTAAGAACAGAGATGAAGTCAGTCAAGGCAAAATTGCCTTGATGGCATGCAAGGCATTCGTTATTCTGTCCAGATTGGGCTTTTTGCCTTGCTGATGGGGTCTGGATTGTGGATCATTCTTACCATACTACACCATCAGCCTTGCAACTTTTGCCGCTGCGCATAGGTCTTTAAACAAAATTGTTCTCTTTGTTCCATATTCAATAGCAGCAGCTGGAAGAACTCAAGTCCAACACTCTTGGAACTTCTACCTTGTTTTTCGTTTTCTTGCAACACTCTTGCAAGTATACATAGGATACTCTATGTTTCTCCTATGATGTATGGACAAAATGCCATTGCAGAGAGTTGGAGTGCCCCAGAATAAAGATCTACAACTTTGTACAAGTTATTTTCTGATGACACTGAAACTAACATTTGGTTAATGTTGATTGTTTTCTCAGCCTACCAATGGCACTGAAAACACTGTTCGAAAGACCCTTCTTAGGGACAGAGGTTTATTAACTACTGATTCTTGGTATTAGTATGTATATATTCATTGCTCTTTTTGGGTTCACTCTTCTGGTCAAGGTTCTACATTGCCTTGACTGACTTAAAGCGTAACTAATATTAAAAATAAGAAACAAGAAATTTGTTAATGAAGAAGTACACGAATAGCAGAGAAGCGGCATTCTGGACTCAAAAAACAACAACAATGGGTAGTGGATGATAATGAACATGTTAGAAGACATGTCAACGATAACACATAACAAGGCAGTGGATGGAGAACAATGCTGTCAATTAATTAGCAGCATAAGAAACCAAAACTTGGTCCAGGACAGAGAAAACCTTGTTAGAAACAAGGTAAAAAAACTGTGCAAGAAACTGGCAGGAAAGAAGCATATAAAAAATAATAGAGAAGCAATCTTCTGCTACTTATATAACAAAGCAGCAGACGGACTGTGATCTGAATTAGCTGTATAAGAAACAAAACCACTGTTCAGGACATACAACCGAGAAAACCTTGTCCTTGTGGCCGTTGTTAAATGAGAAACAAAATAATTTTACAATAAACTGGCAAATGAAGAAGCATAAATATCAGAGAACCAATCTTCTCGACCCAAAAGTACAACCAAACAATAAGTATATGATGAACAACTTGTTGGAATAAACATATGCGCAATGATGCACAAGGCAGTTGACGGAGAAACATACAGTGGATCAGCAGTAAGTAAATATGCAAAATGAAGCCCCATCATTGTGCAACCCAACAGGAATTAATGTACAACAAGCAATGCAGACAATACAACACACTACATCATAACGCAATGTATAAACCAAAAAAAGAGCATAGAATGAGACAACTAACCAGAGTAGTGATCGAGGATGAAGTCAAAGCCGCTGTGAATGTTGAAGGTTCGGCATGTCATCATCGAAGTCGAAGCTGCCGTGAATGTGGAGGTTCGGCATGTCATCGTCCAAGTCGAAGCCGCTGTGAATGTGGAGGTTCGGCATGTCATCTTCCTTCGTCTCGCTCTTGTCTTAGAGTACTAGATATGTATCATTGCTCTTTTCGGGTTCACTCTTCTGTTCAACGTTCTCTCTGCATTTTTAGCCTTGACGTACTTAAACCGTAAATAACATTTAAATAAGAAATTTGCTAATGAAGAAGTATACAAAATAGAAGAGAAGCAACATTCAAGACTCAAAAGTACAACAACAAATGGGTATCTAATCAACAACTTGTTAGAAGACATATGAACGATGACAACGCATAACAAGGCAGTGGATGGAGTTCAATGCTGTCAATCAGCAGCATTACAAACCAAAACCAGTCCAGGACAGAGAAAACCTTGTGGCCATTATTATGTAAGAAACGGGCAATGAAGAAGCATATAAAGATAGAGAAGCAACAATCTTCGTACTCAAACGCACAACAACAATAACTATCAGTTAACAACTTGTTAGAACAATGAGTTATATATCAAAGCAGCAGATGGACTGTGCTGTGAATTAGCAGTATAAGAGAAGCAAAACCACTGTTCAGGAAATACAACAGTGAAACACCTTGTGGCCGTTAAATAAGAAAAATAATAAGAATTCTACAACAAAAATACTGGCTAATGAAGATGCATATACAAAATATCAGAGAAGCAATGATCTTCTCGACCCAAAAGTACAACAACAATAAGTGTCTAACGAATAACTTGTTAGAAGAACATACACAATGATGCATAAAAAGGCAGTTGATGGACAGAACATGCAGTGAATCAGTAGTCTATATAAAATATGCAAAATGAAGCCATATGAACGATGACAACGCATAAACAGACAGTGGATGGACAAACATGCAGTGAATCAGCAGTCTATAATTGGAAAAGAAGATATGCAAAATGAAGCCATCAAAGGTTTTGCCTACTCACAGACTTCATTTCTTCTAGAAATATTATTCATATAAAGTCACGAAACAACCATCAATACCGTTCATTTCTGACTTTTTCAGTAACCAAAACACCAACCGAACACACTCCACATAGAAAGAAGAAAAGAAATCAAGCACCCGCAGACAGTAATGTAAAAAAAAAAGAAATGCAGACAGTACACAACACACGACGTCAGAACGCAACCACAGAAGAGCAATGTATAAACCAAAACAGAATAGAGAATGAGACAACTGACCAGAGTAGGGATCGAGGACAAAATCAAAGCCGCCGTGAATGTTGAAGGAGAGGAGGTTCGGCATGTCATCGTCGAACTCCGTCTCGACGCCGCAGTACTGAGAGTCGCTGCTCTTGTCTCCGCCATATCTCTCTCCAAGCGGCTTCTTCTCTCTGTGCCTTTCTCTATGAGCAAGAGAACGAGGATTGTAAATTGTGAGTTGTGAGTGTGTGTGTTGCTTGGAGAAGGGGGTCAGGGTTTATAAAGGTGGTGAATGGTAGTTACCCCGCTCCAACGGACTGATTTTTTTCTTCTTAAACGGTCATTTTTTTCCAACGATTATAATTTTTAAAATTAGTAATTACATAAGAAAAATCCCCAACGGACTAATTTTTTCTTTCTTTCTTTTTTTTTGTACCGTTGGTGAATTTATTACCGTTGGTTTTGTAACAAAATATTAATTGATTATAAAAATTAATTTCCGTGGGCTGTGGGTGTGAGCTTAAATTATTAATTGATTATAAAAGTTAATCTATTTACTATGTAAATTTTATTAATTTGTAATTTTAGTTAATATATATATATGTTTTCTTTTTCTCCTACTCCAATATTTTTTTTAAATTATTTATTTTTATCTAATGATTTTCATATTATAATTTTTCTTACAATAAATTTTTTTAATAAATAATATTTAAGTACTTATATTTTTAAATTTTTCATATAATTATATACCAAATGTACCACATAGAGCTAGTTTTTAAAAATCACCGATCCAAAAATCATGAATTTTTTTTTTTAGAAACAAGGGATGTCTACTTATAAATTAAACATAATGATCATTTCTAATCAATATTTCATTATTTATATTTAATTGTTTTGTAAAAAATTATTTTAATGCATATTGTGTATGTTACATATATTTCAAAAATATATTTTAACATTTTTGTATATAAATTATATATGTAAATTAAATTTGGATCATTGATTTAGACAGTGGTAATTTTTGGAATTTACGGTTCATACAAAATCTATTTAAATTATTACATAATTTATTTAGGATTTTTCAGGTATTTTACAAAATTTATTGTTTGTTTTTGCATAATTCATTTTCAAATTTCTTTCTACAGAGTGAATTTATAATTGTGGAGGACAAAAATGGAAAATCAAAGTAATATTAGTAGTTCTCACATACCAAATTTTTATATTTGTCCTTTCTGTTCATACCTCACGTCCTCATCTCAATTCCCTGGTGCTTAAGGGGGAAATAAAAACATGTTTATTTGAGTAACCGCTTTTAACATTGTTATTATTATGTTCTAATTTTTTACTACTTTCTTTTAATTAACAGTCATTAACAATTGTTATTCTTATCAATTTATATATATTCATATAACAATTATATCTATTAAAATTACTTTTTAATTAGTTTTGATAAAAATTTATTTTTTTATTATAATTGTTATAATAGAAATGTATTTGTTAATACGATTGTTAGTTAAAATGATTATTAGTTAAAATGCATAAAATGATAAATGAAAAATTGCACTTTTGGATCGCACCCAAAAACAACGAGTATATGGATTACCACAACCTATATCAACCCCAATTATAAGCCCGATTATATGGATAAGCGGGATTATAAGAATTCAGCTCTCTTGCGAGGTATTTTGTTTTTGGGTCTATCTCATCAATCAACACCGGGCCACTCAACATCCTCCCGAGCCGACGAAAAAAGAAAAGAACCTCTAACGTGTCTACAGATAAACCACTACAGTTAAAAAAAACTTGAGGGGGGGATGTTAAGTTTCCATACACCTCCAAGTTCTGAATTTCAGCTTATTGTTCAACAGACACTTGTAGTCGTGCTTCTGTTTTTTGCGTTTTCTTCATGTCAAGTTTTAGTTAGTTTGAGTAGGTCGGGGTTGTTACACTAGTGGTTACTTAACTGCTTAATTAACTGCTTTCCTTGTATATTTAAATATTGGCCATTCACAGCATTAAAGATAGAAGAACCTTTGTTTTTACTGAATTCTTCTTCTTGCTGCATCAACAATATGTTGCTCTTCATTGCCTCTTTCTTCCTCAATTTCCTCAAGAATTGGGTGATGACCTCGCAGACATGGACGACCACAACGTCATTGAGAGTCTAGGGAGCGCGTCGCCAAGCTCAAATATTTTTTTATTAATTAAAAATAATTAAAAAAATAATATTTTTTATTATATTAACGTTTTTATATCGAGTCGTGATTTCCGAAAATTTATTTTTTTTTTTGAAAAAATAAAAGCTTGAGTCGCGATTAGCAACCGTGACTCGTGCTGAAAAATATGTTTTTACAAAAAAATTACTCGAGTTGCGGTTGGGAACCGCGACTGCGAGTCGTGGTTCCCAACCGCAACTTGCTCAAAGCCTGCCACTTTAATAAAGGCTGACACGCTAAGAAAAGCGTGTCAACCTTTTTTTTTGTTTTTATTTTTTAATACTAGCTGTTATGACACGTCTTCCCTGCGTGCATATAATAAATAATTTTTATATTTTAATATATATTATATAAGAGTAAATATATAAATTAATATATTAAATTTAAAAAAAGAAAGAAAGAAAGAAAGAAAAATAATTTATCAGTTAAAATAAAATTAAATAACTTGAATAAATTAGTGATAGAAGATATAGATCAGATTGATAGAGTAGATAATAAAAAGGCTAATTTTAGCATTTCAAAAAAAAATGGTGTGGCGGTGTCACGTAGCTTCCATTGTGAGTGTATAAAGAGTTTCTTTTTTATATTAACTAGCCGTGGTGGCACGCCGTTCCTGCGTGCATATAATAAATAATTTTTTATAATTTAAAATATATTATAAATAAGAGTAAAATATACAAATCAATACATGATACTAAAAAAGAAAATTAATTTATTAGTTAATGTATAATTTAGAATGTGGAATGAGTTAGTTATCTTATTACTTGAAGGGCATTTTTGACTTTATAAAAAATTGTGCGACGGTGTCACTAACCGCCGTTTGTGAGTGTAAAACCCCTTTCTTCTTTATATTAGTATAGATATAGATTTATTATTATTATTTAGATATTATATATATATATATATTGTAATTTTAAATATAATATATATTGTTATTTAAATATTAAATAATCTAATTATTAATAAAAATAAATATTAAAAATTTATTAATTAATTATGTTTAATGAATTTGATCGAATTACTCTTTTTTCTTATTGATAGCAATAAATAATATGTAATAACTTATCTCTATATATAAACAATATCTCATTTAAACAATTTCATCAATATAACGATAATAACTAAATTATAATAATTTAAATAAAGTACGGTGAAATTTAATTTAACTATATTATAATATTATAAAATAATATATATAAAATATTTAAAACAATATCTATAATATATTATTATTTTTAGATATTATGGATATATATAAATATTATATATATTATGTATTACAAAAGTTTTTTATCGAACCACTCCTTTTTTTTATTAATAGCAATAAATAATATATAATAATTTATCTCGATATACAAAACAATAACTCATTTAAACAAATTCATCAATATATATAATTATGACAAAAATTAAATTGCAATAATTTACGTAAATTGAAATAAAATTATAAATTATAATTAATAAAATATATAGATCTAAATGGTTTTTTAATATATATTGTATATATAAATATATTATAAATTTAAATCCAAATTTTACAAACATGACCCACACAGATATATTGATGCAAATTGATTATTATTGTTATACATATAACGACGATAATTAAATTACAATAAGAAAAAACAGAGTGACTCGATCAAATTGATTAAATATAAATAATTAATAAATATATTATGTAATATTTAAATAATAATATATATTATATTTAAAATTATAATATATATCTATAATATCTAAATAATAATTTATGTAATTTATTAAAAAATAAAATAAAAGAAAGTGGAGCAGCCAATGTTATTGTGTGTGTGTAAGTCTCTTGGTTTTTTGTGACTCTTTGCATGCCATGTCTAGCAATAACATTGAATAAAATCTAAAAAGTAACACTTAATCTTATCGTGAACAAGAAATAAAAAATTAACCACATTATGACAATATTAATGAAGAAAATGTGTCATCCTTAATCAAATATTTAAAACAAACGAATAGTAATAATATGTAAATAATAATGCGTACATAGTAATAATATGTAAACTAATAGTAAAACAATTATTAGTAATTATTATCATATTTAAATTTAGCTTTATATGTTTCTAATTTTCGCAATTTCAGGACAAAAAGAATCACCCTATTTGCATCACTTCACGGCCTGTTTTAGATATTTGGGCCAATTTTATTCTGAAATTGTACAATTCATTACTCTAATAAATTACAGAACCAAAATATCAAAAATCTATAATTACGCTACCAAAAGATGCATTTAAATATCATAAATTATTTAAGCCAAAGTTCTGGACTAAAATATAATTTCCCCAAAAGTCAAATGCATGGATCTGCAGATATTTTCTAGACTTGTGTGGTGCTGAACTAGTGACACTGTTATCAACCAATATAAATTAAGCTCTTTCTCCCCAGCATTAATTTCTTCCAGGACTTTCAGTTACCATAGAAAAATGGATGGGCTTGCAGTTGTAGCTCTAACAGTCATTTCCGTTCTAGCCTCCGTCTTCTGGTACTCGTGGATATTCAAGAAATCAGAAGACGGAACAGCTCCATATCCACCAGGGCCCAGGGGCCTGCCAATTCTTGGCTACCTGCCATTTCTGCACCTCAACTTGCATCACCAATTCACTGAACTCGCAAAAACATACGGCCCCATCTACAAGCTCCAGCTGGGTGGCAAACTTTGCATGGTGATCAGCTCCCCAGCTCTGATAAAGGAGGTTGTTCGCGATCAAGACACGATTTTCGCGAACCGGGACCCTCCCGTTGCAGCAATAGCCGCCACCGGCGGGCTAGACATCTTCTGGGCGCCCTACGGGCCCTACTGGCGCGACATGCGAAAACTATTCGTGCGCCAGATGCTAAGTAACAACAATCTCCAGGCTTCCTACGTGCTGCGGAAGGAGGAGGTGGCAAAGGTGGTCAGGGATGTGAGTAAGAAGATCGGCAAGCCCATTGAAATTGGTGAACTGGTTTTCCTGACTGAGCTCAATGTGATACTGAGCTTGCTCTGGGGTGGGACGATCGATGCGGAGACGCGTGATAAACTGGGAGCTCAGTTTCGGGATAAGGTGTCAAAACTCGTGGATTTGTTGGGAAAGCCTAATGTTTCTGATTATTTTCCGATTCTGGCCAAGTTTGATGTTCAGGGAATTGAGAAAGAAATGAGGGCTGTTGTGCCAGGCGTGGAGGAAATTCTTGATTCTGTTATAGATGAGCGAATGAAGATGATAGCGGCTGAGGGGGGAGAAGCGAGTGCTGAAAGGGGAAAGGACCTTTTGGGGATTCTTTTGGAGCTGAAGGAGCAAGAAGTTGGAGAAGGATCATCATTTGGGCTGACTCAAATAAAGGCCATCTTGATGGTAATTTCTCAACTTCTCTAATATTTCATTTTCTCCCTGAGAAGCAGACATGTTTAAGGTTCTGTTTTTCTTTTCTGTTCCCCCAAATTTGGACATGTTTTCTGTTCTGGGGATAATTGATAAAGGCTTTTGAATTGAAATTCTAACTCTATTTTCGTCGCATTTGAATCAATTATTTTTGAAAAATTGATCAATCATACAACAAGTGGAATACATTTATTTTGCAATTAATTTGATTCAGCAAAACTTCATTCGAACAAAAATTTTCCGTTTTCGAACAATCCGGATTCTGAATTTGCAGTCTCCAAGCGTGAAATGTGATTTTAGTCGGAATAGCAGATAAACTAGACTAAAACAGCAAAAGTGGACAAACCCATTATAAAAAATAATATAAATTATCCTCTTGTGTTTTAAATAGTGAAGTAAATTACCTTCCTGCCTAAGGAGGTAATTGAATTGCTTCAATATTAAAAACATAAGGAGGTAAATTGATACATTTTGAAAAACATAAGAGGTGAGTTGTTATTTTATTTTTTATAAGAAGGTCGTTTGCTTATTTTCTATAACACAAATAGGTAGATTGCAATTTACCCGAATAATCTAAGAAATTGTTTTGTTTTTTTCCTTCTATACATACTCCACAAAATTGGGGATGACAGGTTGAATTTGCCTGGATCTCACCTGGTTTAAAAACTTCTAAGCTAACTCAACAAAAATTCTCCACAAACAGGACATTGTTGTCGGCGGGACGACACCACAGCGACGATAGTGGAGTGGGTGATGGCCGAGCTTCTGAAAAACCCCGACATAATGAAAAAGGTGCAAGAAGAACTAACAGATGTCATAGGGGAGAACAACGTCGCGGAAGAATCCCACATAACCAAACTACACTATCTGGACGCAGTCGTGAAGGAAACCTTCCGCCTTCACCCTCCACTTCCGCTCCTCGTCCCCAGGTTTCCCAGCCAATCCTGCGTCGTTGGCGGATACATGATTCCGAAGCACTCACAAGTCTTCTTGAACATGTGGTCGGTTTCCATGGATCCACTGGTTTGGGAAAAACCTTCTGAATTTCGGCCGGACAGGTTTCTGAACAACGCTGGAAATTTTGATTACATGGGGAACAACGTTCAGTATCTTCCATTTGGATCAGGTAGAAGGGTGTGTCCGGGAATCACTCTGGGTGAGAAAATGGTGATGTACTTGCTTGCTACACTCCTTCACTCGTTCGAATGGCGGCTGCCGGAGGGAGAAACTGTTGACCTTACGGAGAAATTTGGGATCGTCATGAGGAAGAAAATACCACTGTTTGCTACTCCGTATCGGAGGTTCTAATACTCTATTTTGTATAGTTTTCACACATTTGTTTTTTTTTTTTTTTAGGAACGAGGGATGAATTATTATTAATTGAAATAAAACGATTAAAAATGTAATTATTCGTATCAATATCAATATTTAATAAAAATTATTACGATAATCATATCATGTTCAATAACACTTATTATTACAGTAAACAATAACTACTATTATGCATTAGAAACTCCTGCTACACAGCAGACAACATCCCATGCACCTGACGAGATTCGAACCCATGACTTCTAAGATCAAGGGCTTGAGTTTCACCAACTGAGTTAAGCCTTACTGGCATTTTTCACACAATTTTTTTCCTAAGTAAATGTTTCACAAAATTGATTAATTGAATAATTAAAATAATTAAATTAATATATCAATATAATTAAAAATTATTTTAATAATTAATTCAAATAATATATTAATATAATTATAAGAATTATAATAAGTTTATATATAAATATTCACATACCGTAAGATAGATTCATACTCATATTAGTAAGATAGGACGTATAATTTTGAGCTATTTCACAAAATTTAACTATTGTTAAGATAGATTAATATACACAGCTATTTTAAAATAAAATCAGGACACGAACTTATCCACAATATCAAGAGGTTAAGGATGAAACTGTAGACTACTTACTTTTTCCCTTTTGTCGTAATTCAATTATGAATGTTCAGTATGGAATATGGAATGGAGTAGCACAAGCTATCTAATTAGTGCGGGTTTAGTGCAATTTATTTTTTTTCGATATTATAATAAATAAATTATTATTTATAAAAAAAAGTAATTTATTTTTCATTTAAAAGGTAAATTGCTTTATTTTAAAAAATATATGAAGATAAATTGCTGTATTTTTAAAAATAGAAGAATGTAAATTGTTATTTTTCTTTAAAAGGGTAATTTGCACATTTACAATATCATATGGGACTAAATTGCATTTTTTCGTGCAATTATAGACACGTACAAGAAATTACTTGCGTACTTGAATGTAATTATATATTTGTGAAAATAAATATGCTTAAATATATTTTAATTTTGGTATTTTGGTATTTTTACTCTTTGTCATTATAGAGTTGTCAAATAATTCTTTAACTTTTTGATATTTTGCGATTGTAGTTGTTTTGGTGACCGATTTTGCAAAAGTTGTTGAAATAAATGATGACGTGTCCCTCGCAATTTTATATCTTTATCCTTTAACTTTTTAAGGGTTACAAAAGAGTCCTGTAACCTTTTGACATTTCATAACTTTGACCTTTCTGGTGTCGAATTTTGTAAAATTAAATTGTTGGAATGAATCTTGTGCCACATTATTATTATTTTTTTTTTTTCATCTTTATTGGTAGAAGTGAACTAATCAGAACAAAAGAACCAATTTAAATGAACTAAGTGAACATGATTTGATCGGACAATTTTTGCAAAATCCGACATCGAAAGGACCACAATTGTGAAGTATTAATTAATCTCTATATTTTTAATTTTAACTATAATTTGAATTCGGTATTGATAATACCAAAAATATCATAATAATTATAAAACATTAAGTTGCGATTACAAAAATCAAATATAGATTAATATATATAGAATATGGTACTTATTTTATAGGTAATTAAGTGATAAAGGTATTTTAACAATATAATATAAAATAAAAGACACATAAAAAGGCCTTCATGCTTTATTATTAGTATAAATAAAATCTCTATGATCAAATGAAGATATCTACATCTTTTATCAATTACCATGCATATATATATATATATATATGTTAAATTCAACATCAAACATCTAAAAAGAAATGGGGCATAATTAATGATGAAATCAAATCCTTTAAAATATTTCCATCAACTAATCAAATATAACCTTCTTATATTCAATAAGAAAATATAATCTATCCCTATGATATGAGAAATGAGTAAAAAAATAATTTATAAAAATAAAATAACAAATTAATTATCTCCTGTATTTTATAAAAGAAGTAAATTCCTCCCCCCATCTAAACTTTTGATAGGGGTAATAATTTGCTATATTTATTTAAATAAAGAGGGTAATTTGTAAATTCTTTTTTCATAGAGAGGTATTTACTCATTTTACATATTACAGAGGGAAAATTACATTTAATTAATTTTTTTATTTTTAATTTTTTTTTAGGGGAAAGTCATGCAATTTCATTGAACAAAATCATAGAACAATTGTTAATGAAACCTTTCAAGCCAAACAGTGAGCTACTTTGTTAGCCGTTCTACGAATCAATAATTTAAAATACATTTAAATAAAAAGTTAATGTTTACTATAGTCAAGAAATTAAAATTTAACTAAAGAAATGAAGAAGTATTAGTTAGGTTTAAAACCACCCCAGAGCCGACAAAATTAATTGTATTAGCTAATAGGGGTTGATATTTATCTATATTATTATAAAAGAAAATTGTTTGAGAGTATCAACTTTATATTGTTCTATTTTATCCTCAAATTAATTTTTTTTCTTTAAAATAAATTTGGACAAAAATATTAATTTCAAATTTTTTAAATAATCTCACAATTTTATAAAAAAAAATTCTCCCACCAACTACTCCATATTTCTCTCTAAACTTCTCCATGTTTGTTTGTTTGTTTGTTTTTTTTAACAAATCTCTATATTTTTAATAAACTTTCAGTTATAAAATATTATTCCTCTATCATCTCACCCCACATTTTTTTATTCTCATGATAATTTTTTTCTCCATCTCTTATCATAATTTTTTTATATGTTCGCGAGAAGCACATGCAACGACGATTAGTGTATATAATTATAACCTAAAATGTCCACTTATCAATTGACAGGTAATTAAAAAATAGTTATAGTCATAAATTAGATCGATAATTAATGGAGGTATATCTTTGTTGTTTTTTTTTTTTTTTTTTTTTTGATATGGTAATGGAGGTCTATCTATAAATCCTTAAATTTCAATATCTGGCTCACAACCACGTCGACAGGTAGCGTCCTCACATTATGCAAGTTTCAAGTTTTGACATTAATTAATACTAAGTAAATGTTTTTTATTTTCTCCTTTCTTCTTTGTTTTTTTACCGCACACTCCCAACACAGTCATACACGTGCTTAAGTTTGAAAACAAGTCTCTTGTAAAAAATTTTGAGCCTATTATGAATATATGTATATATGAATGCATACACCTCTTGGCATTCCATCATAATGTCCAATCCCCTTTTCTATCCCCATGATATATTGTAATTATAATAGTCATTAGTGTAGTTTGTAACAACAATTTTGGTGGTCTATAAATACCACCATGTAATTGATTTGAAAAATAAGCTTTTGGAAGAATAAGAAAGAGATTTGGTGGAGAATACATATATTGTTTTATTTATATTCTACTAGAGTTATAGGCTAATAAACTTAGAATTTCTCTAAGTTTTATAACACGTTATCAGCACGACGTTACGCTCAAGAATGGATCAAGCCATTACAAATCTCAATGTCAAGGAGCATTGTCTTGTTGATAGTGCCACTACACATACAATTTTGAGAAACAAGAAATTTTTCTCAAACTTGTTAATGACAAGAACCAATGTAAGTACTATTTCAGGAGTTAGTGATCTTATTGAAGGCTCCGGAAGAGCTACTATCTTGTTACCTGAAGGAACAAGAATACAAATAAATGATGCCTTATATTCTAGTAAATCGCAAAGAAACTTATTAAGTTTTAAAGATATTCGACAAAATGGTTTTCACATTGAAACCATGAATAAAGACGGTATCGAATACTTGTACCTTACAACATATAAAACTGGCCTGAAGCAAGTTTTAGAAAGAATGCGAGCATATACTCCTGGTTTATATGGCACATTGATAAGCTCCGTTGAAACACATAGTATCACTAACCCGAAGTTAGTTGATCAAAGTACTTTTACTTTGTGGCATGATAGACTTGGCCACCCAGGTAAAACAATAATGTATAGGATCATTGAAAATTCAAATGGACACCCACTGAAGGACCTGAAGTTCCTTGTTAAAGGTGATTTTATATGCTCGGCTT
The DNA here is from genome assembly GCA_034509725.1 of Sesamum angolense. Taxonomy (NCBI): domain Eukaryota; kingdom Viridiplantae; phylum Streptophyta; class Magnoliopsida; order Lamiales; family Pedaliaceae; genus Sesamum; species Sesamum angolense. Next base: position 5,993,423 of record JACGWL010000006.1, on the reverse strand, counting down.
GTTCTCTTGGAAAACTAATTACAAAGCCGTCTATGACAAAAGTGAATTTAGAATCTCCAATGTTTCTTGAACGAATTCAAGGAGACATATGCGGGCCAATAACACCATCATGTGGACCATTTAAATACTTTATGGTGTTGATTGATGCATCAACACGTTGGTCACATGTAAGCTTGTTGTCAACACGAAATGTTGCATTTGCAAGGCTTTTAGCTCAAATTATTAAATTGAGAGCTCATTTTTCTGATTATCCTATTAAACGGATAAGGTTAGATAATGCGGGAGAATTTACTTCTAAATCTTTCAATGACTATTGCCAATCAATTGGGATAGTTGTGGAGCATCCAGTTGCTCATGTACATACTCAAAACGGCCTGGCAGAGTCGTTAATTAAGCGGTTACAATTAATAGCTAGACCCTTATTGATGAGGTCAAAATTGCCTTCATCGGCATGGGGGCATGCAATTTTGCATGCAGCGTCTCTAATTCGTTTTAGACCTACCGCTTACCATAAATTCTCCCATTACAATTGGTCTCCGGCAGAGAACCAAATATTTCTCATTTAAAGGTGTTTGGCTGTGCGGTGTATGTCCCGATACCTCCTCCTCAAAGAACTAAAATGGGGCCACAAAGGAGACTGGGAATTTATGTTGGTTTTGAGTCTCCCTCAATTATTAAGTACCTTGAACCAATGACCGGTGATCAATTCACTGCTAGGTACTTGGATTGTCAATTTAATGAGACAATATTCCCAGTATTAGGGGGAGAAGATAAGGAGATTAAAAGGAAAGATATTGCATGGAATGCAACATCTATGTCATTTTTGGATCCGCGTACAAATGATAGTGAACTTGAAGTTCAACGGATCATACATTTGCAAAGTGTTGCAAATAGGCTACCAGATGCATTCATAGATACCAAAAAGGTCACTAAATCACATATTCCAGCTGAAAATGTTCCAGCTCGTTTAGAAGTCCCTGAAGCGATTCTTACTCAATCAAAGGCATCTGAGTCACAAATACGCCGTAAGCGTGGTAGACCACTTGGCTCTAAAGATGCAAATCCTCGAAAGAGAAAGGAGCATATCGTCTCAATTAATCATGATGTGAATGTGACCACTAGTAATGTCTCTGAGGATAAAATCCCTGAAGTGATTTTATCTGAAGACCCTAAACGTAATGAGCAAGATCTCGATGATAGTTATGAGATGTCTATTAATTATGCTCGCAACAGTTTAGGTTGGTATCGAAAAGAAATTAAAATGAATGATATTTTTGCGTATTCTGTAGCCGTCGAAATCATGGATGAAGATGACAATGATCCTCAAACTATGGAGGAATGTCAACATCGAAATGATTGGAAAAGTTGGAAAAAAACCATACAAGATGAGCTTGACTCGCTAAATAAGCGAGAAGTATTTGGACCCATAATTCCAACTCCAAAAGGTGTCAAGCCAGTTGGCTATAAGTGGGTGTTTGTACGAAAGAGAATGAACAAAATGAAGTTGTAAGGTACAAAGCTAGACTTGTGGCCTAAGGCTTTACTCAAAAGCCAGGAATTGATTATACTGAAACATATTCACCAGTAGTGGATGCAACCACACTCAGATTTCTAATCAGTTTATCAGTAATTGAACAACTGAAAATGCAACTCATGGATGTGGTAACTGCATATCTGTATGGGTCATTGGATACAGATATCTACATGAGAATCCCAGAAGGATTAAAATGCCTGAAGCATTAAAGTCAAAGCCCCGTCATATGTACTCCATCAAATTAAAAAGGTCCTTGTACGGACTTAAACAATCAGGACGTATGTGGTACAATCGTCTTAGTGAGTACTTAATAAAGAAAGGGTTTTGCCATAATCAAATAAGTCCATGTTTATTTATAAAGAGGACAGAGTCGGGATTTGTAATCATAGCTGTGTATGTTGATGATTTGAATATCATTGGATCTCCTGAAGAGATTCGACAAGCAGCTGATTACTTAAAAAGTGAGTTTGAGATGAAAGATTTAGGCACTACAAAGTATTGTCTCGGCCTGCAGTTCGAACATACTAAAGGTGGAATTTTCATTCATCAATCGAACTATATAGAAAAGGTACTTAAGCGTTTTCATATGAACAATGCTCATCCCTTAAGTACACCCATGGTAATTCGATCACTTGATGTTAACAAGGATCCGTTCCGTCCTCCAACACATAATGATGAGATTTTGGGTCCTGAAGTACCATATCTCAGTGCAATTGGTGCATTGATGTATCTTGCTAATAATACTCGACCAGATATAGCATTTTCAGTTAATTTACTAGCAAGATATAGTTCAACACCAACAAAGAGACATTGGAATGGTGTCAAACACATTCTACGTTATTTACGTGGAACAAGTGACATGGGACTATATTTTGAACGGCATGAGAATGCCAAAGCAACCAATTTAGTTGGTTATTCAGATGCGGGTATTTGTCTGATCCACATAAAGCTATATCTCAATCTGGATATGTATTCATGTATGGTGGAATTGCTATTTCATGGCGTTCAACCAAACAAACTTTTGGTAGCCACCTCATCAAATCATGCAGAGTTAATTGCACTGTACGAGGCTGGGCGTGAGTGTGTATGGCTTAGATCACTCATACATTATGTTTGTGAATCGTGTGGACTAGAATCAATCGAGAAAAGTCCTACAGTAATATATGAAGATAATGCAGCGTGCATTGCCCAGATCAAGGATGGTTATATTAAAGGCGACAGAACCAAACACATATCACCAAAATTTTTCTCCACACACGAGCTTTAAGTGGAAGGCAAAGTCGATGTTAAGCAGATTCCATCAAGTCAGAACTTAGCAGATTTATTACGAAGGCATTACCAACAAAGGTGTTCAAGCAACTCGTTCATAATATGGGATGCGCCGGTTGAAAGATATTTGCTTGAATTGAGGGGGAGATTATACAACTGTACTCTTTTCCTTAGCCTTGGTTTTTATCCCATTGGGTTTTTCCAGGCAAGGTTTTTAACGAGGCAGGATGTATATAATAAGAGGTATGCATTCAAGGGGAGTATTATGAATATATGTATATATGAATGCATACACCTCTTGGCATTCCATCATAATGTCCAATCCCCTTTTCTATCCCCATGATATATTGTAATTATAATAGTCATTAGTGTAGTTTGTAACAACAATTTTGGTGGTCTATAAATACCACCATGTAATTCATTTGAAAAATAAGCTTTTGGAAGAATAAGAAAGAGATTTGGTGGAGAATACATATATTGTTCTATTTATATTCTACTAGAGTTATAGGCTAATAAACTTAGAATTTCTCTAAGTTTTATAACAGAGCCCAAATAATTGAATTGTCTTTTAAAAAAAAAAAAAACCAAGGGTAACGATATGGATTGAACCCATGATTTTTATTGGAGAAATAATATTTTTGGTACCATAAGTTAAGTCCATTTTATTTTTGATCCATTTATTAGGGATTAGCACTTTTAATCCTGTAACTTATAAAAATTAGCACTTTTGGTCCTCATTCACTTTTTTGTCTACAATTTAATGGTGTAGGACATGTGCTTTATATGTGATCGTTAAGTATTTTTTGCTAGAGAGAAAATTAGTTTGTTTTCCAGCTTGAGACCTCCCTCTGTGGAAAAATATAACTACATTTAAGGGGAAAAAAATAAATCATGAGGAAATTATGGCAAAAAACATAGTGATTTCTCTCTTCTCTCACATAAATTAATCATATTCTTCCCATAATTCTATAACTTGAAGCTAACTAGAAGTAACACAAAGAATCGTGTCTTCCACAAGTGAATCAAGTAGGCCAAATGAAACACTTATATGCTATTATTGAAAAAAATATATCAATTTTTCTTCCAATAAAAAAATTTAATGGCAATGTGCTAGGCACGTAACCTATATCGTTAAACTGTAGATGGAAAAGTGCATGAGGATCGAAATTGCTATTTTTTTATGTTATGTACTAAAAATGTTAATCTCATAATGAATGGGACCAAAAAGTAACATGGGCCTAATTTATGGGATTAAAATTGCTATTTCCCTATTTCTTTCCAACTCAACTAGTTTATTTAAAAATATATGTCTTATGAGTTCTTAAAATTTATATGAAGTTTGTATGATGTTGGATTTTATTTTAAAAATAAAATTTTACAATTAGATAAAATAAGATATTGTTAAAATTATAAGATGTTTTCGCATCTTATAAAATGTTAGATTTTTGGCATAATAAGCTCTTTGTTTTTCGGGTGAAGGAGCAACCCGCCACTGCTCGCGCCTCATGCAACTCAGATGTTGGAAAGTACCTCTGTTTCAAAATGCGACTAATCAAACTATCTGAGTTGGTAATCATCTGCCAGAGCTGCTTGGCTAGCATCGTTTGATTGAACTCACACATTTTCTAAGACCCAAACATCTCGCATGTTTCCTAGCACAAATCGTATCCCAAGCTAGCAATGAATTTTCCTCATCCCTTATTATGCCGAGGGAAATCAGCCATAAGTCCCTCTATCTCCTAACAAATTGATGAAGGAACCTGAAAGTAGCTCATCACAAACACTGGAATGGATTGAACTACAGACTTGAGCAAAACCACCTTCTGTACTTGAGATAGGTTTTTACACTTCCAACTTAGCAATTTTTCCCATACCTTGTCCTTCAGATATTGAAAAACGGCATTCTTTAAATGTTCCACTACAACAGGTAAGCCCAAGTACTTTTCATGCCTATCCATGACCCCACTCCAAGTATATTGGCGAGCTCATCTCCACAGGCACACGAGGAATTACGACTAGAAGCAACAAAAGACTTCTCCAAGTTAATTTGCAACCCCGATGTCTTCTCAAGCTTACCTAACACCCACCTCACACTTTACATTGCCTCGCTCGTAGCTCGGCAGAAGATCAACATATCATCCGCAAAAAGTAAGTGAGAAACTCGGGGACCATGATGACTAACAGCTACTCCTTGGAGTTCTCCATTAACCTCAACCGCAGAGATGAGGTGGCTTAGAGCCTCTGCACAGTATAAGAAGAGATAAGGGAGAGGGGATCCCCTTTGACGGAGACCCTGCTCGGGGTGGGAATAACCAAATATCTGACCCAATAACACAATAGAATAAGACGACGTAGAGACACACATGAGAACAAGAGAACTAAAAATATAATGAAAACCTAATTTAGCTAACACCCTCTCAAGAAAAGTCCACTCCACACGGTCATAAGCCTTGCTGAGATCGAGCTTCAACGCACCACTGAACCCTCGTATTTGTGTGCTAGGTAGTGATTAATCTCATAAGCAACTAGAACATTATCGGTAATTAGCTTACTAGGGACAAAAGTCGACTGAGATTCAAAGATAATGGTTGTGAGCGACGACTTCAACCTATTAGCTAATACCTTAAGAGAAATTTTGTAAGTGATATTACAAAGGCTAATTGGGCAAAAATTACTCATAGTCTCGGGCTTACAACATTTACATATCAAGACAACATAAGTATAATTGAATTTAGCATAAAAAAATTCGATGGTTCAAAAACTCAAGCACAAAAGAAATGACCTCCGATCCTACAATGTTTCAATACTTTTAGAAGATAGGAGGCATTTAATCCGGCCCCAAAGATTTATAAAGATACATATGGAAATAGAAAACTTTACCTCATCCAATGAAAACGGTTGGATCAGAGCCTCATCATGTAGTCATTGACCCGTGCCTCCATCCCACCAATAACCACTTCAATGTTCGCATCTGAAGGATGGTATGACTGAACTAAATCCTTAAAATAATAAAAAATCCTTTATTGCATATCCTCCAACGAGGAGCACTAGATACCATCCTTATTCCGAAGACAAGATCGAATTTTTACGGTGTCTACCACTTGCTCTTGCATGAAAATGAGCAATATTTCTGTCCCCTTCACGGAGCTACTGGGCCTTCCCTCATTGTTTCCACATGATCTTCTCCCGTGACAATGATTCTTCCAATTCGCGTCTACATGCACCATATTGCTGCCTAAACTCGAAGCTGATCAGATCCTTGTCCAACGACTGCAATTGCTCTTTTATTTACCTAATCAGATGCCTAACATGACTAAAGGACAATTTATCCTAACTAATTAACCCTGCTCTAGTGCTGGGTAAGCTCCTCAAAACCTTGCACCCTGCTAAACTGTCTGCGCCACTACCTCACAGCCGTCGCATGAAGTCCTCACACCCTGTTGCTGGTGTCCATATATCTTCAAATCTAAATAATTTCCTCCGTCGAGATCCCTGCCCGAGAGTAGCATTAAGATGGATAATTAGGGGGATTATGGTCCAATCTCGAGCCGTGTCTGTCACAACCTGTGCATTGGGGAATCAAGAATGCAAATCAAATGTTGCACAAGGCCGATCTAGACGTACTTGAACCATATCTGGAACTTCCCAATGTTTACACCACGTACAATTATCACCCTTATAGCCCAAGTCATACAGCTGGTACTCTGAGAGGTAAGCCCGAAAGTCCTCAATTTGTTTCCTAGCCCACGGAGCACATTTCTTTTCCTCCAGGAGTAGTATCTCATTGAAAATCCCCGTACAGAGCCAATGCTGGTTAGAAAACCCTCTCAACGTCCAAAGCAGATACCATGTTTCCTCCCTGTTACCCGCTTCGGATTGGCCATAAATACCTGTGAGTCTCCACTCTGCGACACCTTCTTCATTAAACACACGGGCATCAATTCGTGGGGACGAGAACGACCAAATAACCAGATTGGCACCATTCCTCCAAAGCAGTATCAACCCACATTTTTGCCACACGAATACACATTAATGTCGAAAAGATTAAATATCTCCTTTAGATTTTTCAAATTTAAGTCTCTTGTACTTAGTTTCGAAAAGGGAGACTAATGCAGGGTTTTGGAGCCTAATGAGCTCGTCAAGTGCATGAACTGTCCAAGGGGACCTCAGCCCCTGACATTCCAAGCTAAGAGTTTCATGGCAAGCGGCGGGATTGCATTGCAACCTTTGCCTATAATATATCAGATTTTTCATCAAGAATATGTCTTCTTTTATCTTACCTAAATAATCCATCGCCCAAATCCTGTATGACTGTCTCTTGCCCTCGTTTAAGGAAATTCAATCCACCTCTCATGGCATGCTTCTGTCCACATCGACGCCACACTGTCAAAGTCCGAGCACCAGCGGAGAAATGAACTGGAACCTAAACAAGGACCTCATCCGCTAAAGCAAGCGGGGTGTCAGCGTTGGTGGCGGTCTGTTGACCAAATGAAGCGTTGTATGCCCCCACTCACGTCTAAGCACCCTCCACAACATCCACACTCATATTCTGCCACTACTCCTCAGACTGAATTTCAGGGATGTTAGGCTCCAAGCTATTCATCGGCGACGAGTGTAGGGGTGTATGCTCATTAGCCCTCAACGGATTTAAGGGGCTTGGATCTACTGATTGAACCTTCACCTCATGCCCAGAGCATTACTAATGGTAATAGGGATTTGCTCCTCACAAACAACACCCGTCCCTTTTCCTGCATTGGAGAATGCAGGTCTTTTGTGTTGCTGAATATCGTTTATCACCCAATGGGTTATTAGCAAAAGAAATTGTCTTGATACAACCTAAGTCTTAATTTTATTTTGTATTTGCAATTATTTGAGATATGTGTTTATTATTTTTATATCCACCAGCATGACAACTATGAGATTGGTTCTATGTGGGAGATTTGGGATGGAAGAAGGAGAAACTTTGCTTAGAACGATCAACCAAAATAACATATTGTCGGCTTGTGAATTTGTAAAAAATGTAATCTATCTTGAAGGTAACTAAACCATACTTTATAATTTAAAATTGAATTACGTAAAACTTTTCATTCTTTAAAGGTTGTTCCATATGTATATACACATCGATTTACCAAATAAAAGATTAATTAAAAACCAAGTCACTGATCATTTAAGTACTTAGTAAGTGGATAAATTTAATTAAATATGTAATTAGTATAACTTATCTTGATGAAAAGTGTTTCGAGTATCTTTAAATAGATTTATAGAAGATCAAGATCCATGAAAAAATTTGTAATATATGTGAAGTAGATTTACTATATTCAAAACATTGAAAATTGCTAATTATGCATAAACAATTGGATAAGTGACTACGGAAATCAAGATGGTGTAAGGATTTTCATTTCTAAATCATAATAATTAAACCACCAGCATACAGTATACTTTATGAATTATTTAATTTATGTGAAAATTGATGCCTATAAATTGTGATATGCAATATGCAATTATTGTGAAAATATTTGCATATCTCATAAAAAACAATCGGTATGCGACAGTTGTGAATGCAGACTATAAGATTTTCTTTATGATTAACATTGGATTTGCTTTATTTAGTTATTATAGTTAATTGAAACAACTTTATACTTTCCAATGCAGATTTTGAGTATACCTTAGATTAAAGGATAGTAGTGGTGTCATTCACTTGAGTTATTAAATAAACAAGTTGAGTATGTATTTCAAAAAGAAAGTGTTTATTTTTTCAAAAAATATTACAAGAAAAGATAACTTGCAATTATATTTTTCATTGAAAATTTATTAGTTGTAATATGTAAAACATTTAAGCATAACAAATTATATTTTCTAGAAGAATGGAAACAAAATTATTGCAAGACCACATGAATTTATTTCTAGATTGTGTATTTATATTTATCCTTCCGTACCATCGAACTTTGCAAGGTCAAATATTTGTTGATTGGTTTGAACAATGTTCTCATCTTCCAAACAAATTGTCTCTTTTGCTCACATAAAATGTAAATTGCTTTCTTTTTTATGTTGTTTATTTTTTATATTAATATTCGCAAATCTCCTCAAAGAACAAGACCCTATCAGATGCCTTGATAAACCATTTAACTACAGTTGCTTTATTTATTTTCTAGGTTCGCCGCATTATGAAAACTACTGTACTTGATAAGTTTATTAATTTATGATAATAATTATGTTTGGCACTATATAAAGACCGCAACCCCACCCACCACCCCAAATATCCCCAATTAGCGCAAAATGTAGTTTTGATGGTTGTCGGGTAGGGGTTGGACTAAACTTTTTAAAATCGCAAATATTAGGTCGACTGAAAGTTATCTAAATTCAACCAACCTATACAACATGTTCCTAGTTGGAAGAAAGTTGATTATAATTTTTGGTTTAAATAAACTCAATAACCAATTCAACACAAAAATTGTAAAACAAAGCTCTTTTTCAATAGCTTTTTTATTTTTTTTCCCCAATAATAAGCTTGTAAATACTTATTTTAAGCACTTGCACAGACCTTACTATTAAATTAATGGTTTTTGGGGGTTGATTCAATAAAATTGAATCGAACCAAATCGAATTAAAATTTTAGTAAATCAAAAGCTTAATACTCTAAATTACCATACCGAATATCAAACTGAACTAAATTGATTCAATTTTTATAATTATTGAATTCTTTTTATATTTCAATTTATTAGTAAAAAAATGTTTTTACTAATAACAAAAAGTAGTTAAAACTTAACTATTAAAAATTGTAGTTATATTATTTATTTATTTTTAAGCAAAATAACAAAAATACTATATAGAAAATTATAGATACAAAAAGATATGTACATAAAAATAAAATAAAATATACAAAAAAAATTCGGTATTCAATACTGAAAATTAAAATCAAATTGAATACATATTTTCATAAAAATAAAAATCAAATACTAAACCGTGTATTTTTTTTTCTATTTCACTTGATTTGGTCGATTCAGCATACCGTGAACACCCATATTACTTATATTTGATAAGTAAAATATTTTAAAAAATAATTATTAAAAATCTAATCATTTATAATTATATTTAAAATAAAAACTACAACTCACCAAAAACTAGCAAATAATATTTGTTGTCAGCGAAAAAATACAATAAAAAATAAAAGATACAGGACTTTCAATATTGATTAATAGCTATATCAGATTTGCCTAAAGAAAACATAGAAGACCTTATCATTTGCTTAGGAAATTCTCCGTAGTTATCTACTTTTGTTGGGCAATACTAAGAAATTACGTGGATCAAATTTTTTTGTTGTAAATTGTATTTTATGTCCTACAATATTCAATATATATACTTTAGTAAATACAGAGAATATTATATATGTTATTTAGGAAAAGATTGTACACACATGATATATGTATATTAAGAAAATTATAAATTAAAACGATCTGTCCTAAAATTTCGCATAATTACGAATATCGTCTTATTATTTGAAAAAATTACAATATCCCTGATATTTGATGAAATAATGTAATCCTTGAGTAGATGTATGAAATTATCAATTTTGCCCTTATAGTATTTTTTAAAAAAATTAAAAATTTGTAAGGAAAATAGACGGGGTAGATGGAAATTTTTTTAAAATTATCCACTTAGTCCATAAAAAAATTAAAAAAATAAATAAAATTATAGTTTTTAGTCTATAAGATCATTTTGGTTAATTCACCACAAAAAAAATAGATGAAAACCTGATGGAGACGAACGGATTAGATTAATTGTTAAATGATTGTTAAAATCATTAGAATATTGATAAATATTCTTAATTATAACAACTGTCATAAAATGGGGTATTAATTTACCTTGGAAAAAAATAGAAAATGGGTCACATTTGCAATGAAAAAAAAAAAAAAGAAAATTGGATCCCAAAATTGTGGCCGTACATTGAGAGATCAGGTGTGGCCCTGGTCAACTCTCGACAGACGTCTGCATTACGTGGCAATGAATTCAACCAATGGCACCGAGTTGTTATATTTAGAAGTCAACGTAGCGGCGGCCTATACTCGCTTAGATTTTGCTTGGAATGTCAGCACACCGTTGATTATTTATTTGGTGAAGTTGCTGTGATCACACTGACGGCCTTGATGGGCCCAGCCTATCCGTGGACCATGTCCACCATCTTGTGGATGCATGCATTCCTTTCCTGTGGGCTAATTGATGTGATCCCATCCCACTATGCTAATGTTCAATTTCCTACTTATTACTCATAAATATAAATAAACCCCAACTTGTAATCTTGACCTAATTTTTGCACATTAATTTAGATTATTTTTTTCATGCTAATCTTTTATTTATATCCAATTTAGGCCTAAGTTTCAAAGAGAAAAAAGAAAATCTAATAATTGTGACGGCACGTAACTTAATTAAATTAAAGGGATAATTACATTTTTTTTTTTTGGTTTGGTGTAAGAAATAATTATATTATTTTCTTGAATTTGATGTAATTATACGTAAATTTTTTAATTTTTAAAAATTATATTTAGTACCCTCAAGGTTTGTTTCTGTCTAATAAATAAGTTTTTTTGTTAGTCAAAATTCATCAAATTTATTGATATTAATAAAAAAATTGAATGAAAATTCATATTTACCCCTCAATTGACTTACTATGACTTATTGCAGGTCAAACAATTTTTTTCGAACTTAACTACCCTTATAACAATCAGATATACTTCCTCACATATATTAAGATGTGAAGATGCATAAAGTTAATTTGATTATAAAAAAAAAACTTATTTAAGTTGCTATAAATCGATAATAAGTCAATTGGGATAAATATGCATTTTTATCCAAATTTTTTATTAATATAAGTAAATTCAGTGAATTTTGACTAACATGTGAACTTATTTGTTAGACGGCAAATTTCAATGGTACAAGATATAATTTTGTAAATTATAGAGGATTTACGTGTAATTACACAAATTTCAGGGAGGGGAGTGCAATTATCTCTTGATGTAATTACATGTACATATCTTATTATAAAAAATACATCTAGTACCCCTGACATTTGTTTCTTCTTAACAAATTAGTGTACGACCAAACTACCCCTATTAAATGCGAAAATGTATTCCTCACATGTATTAGTGTGTGAAAATATATAAGGCTCGTTTGGTCAGAAAAAAATATTTGACTTGTAATAATGCAGTAACAAAGTCAATCAGAGATAAACATGAATTTTCATTCTTTTTTAATGTGTGTTAATATCAGCAAATTTGATAAATTTTTCATCTAACTGATAAGTCCATTTGTTAGACAAAAATAAATGTGAGTGGTACTAAATGTAATTTTTAATTATATAAAATTTATATATAATTACACCAAATTTTAAAGAAACTCGATGAAATTATCCCTAAATTAAATCAAAATTTTACTTTACCGAATGAGTATAATTTGAATTTTAATTGACAATATTATGGCACGCAGCTTTTCTTTTTAATGTAAATCCAACTTTAGACCTAAATTTCAAGGGGAAAAAAATAAAAAGAAAATCTAATGAATACGATTGACACGTAACTTATCAAATTAAATAAGAAGTTCGCGTGATTAATCGAACAAGTACATACTTTGACTTACCAAAGAATAATAATAATAATCACATTTTGTTCGAAATCTCAATTATGATCAGACATATAACTTATCATATTTAAAATTGATTATCTCCTAAGAGCTAAGAATTCGGGAGCAATTATTCTCGTATTATTATAATTAAATGACAATTAATATATCTTAATATTTCCGACACAAAGTCTTTAATATATATAATTAATTATGACAGTTATTGTACGATTGCAACAGGAAAAAAAAAGTGGGATTGCACGATAAACTCCACCGCGTTGAATTAAGACACAAGTAATCATATCCTTAATTACTCTAATCCGTATTATACAGATAACCTAATTAATATTAGGAATAATTATATTTACGCCCTTTGATTTATGGTATGTTTACACAAATGACTCATATATCTTTTAGATAATTACACATACACCCATCAAAATCTCATTAATCACTTACACAAATCACCTCTTACTTTTTTTAAAAATTACACACCTGCCCCTAAAAATATTAACATCATTATACAAATTATCCCTATTTTTTTGCTATTAGGGGTAGTTTTTATAATTTTATAAAAGATAGGGTAGTTTCTGTAAATAAACCATAGGTTAGGGGGTGAAAATATAATTATCCGTTGATATTAAGTATTACAAATAGAACATAGCTACATATATTTATATCTTGACATGCTCCTACATGCGTTCAAATTTTTTAAATAAAAGAGTTGTGAGTTCGACTCCACGAATGTTAGTACATGTCTATTTTTACAATGGTTTCTTGTTTCTTTGTTTTGTTTGAATGTTTTTTGTTGATTTGAGTTATTAACGTATTGAATCGGTTTTTAAATTGAAAAGGTTTCATACTATGAACTATGTATAGAGACAATTACAATATTCTCTCTTGAGATTTTGGTGTAATTACATCTCTAAAACCCTCTATGGTTTGAGAAGTTACATTTAGCATTCTTGAGGTTTGCTTCCGTCTAACAAATAAGTCTTTATATTAGTCAAAATTCACTGAATTTGTTGGTATTAACAAAAAAACTGAATGAAAAGTTATATTTGCACTCGTTGACTTACTACTGACTAATTGTAGGCGAAACAATTTTTTTTCGACAGTACCACCCTTATAACGACAAAAACAAACTCGTGCTAGATGTAATTTTTCAAACCACGTGGGGTCTACTTCTAATTACATCAAATTTGAGAGTAGGTAAGTGTAATTATAAATATATATATATATATATATATTATATATATATATATATATATATAATATTCTAATTGAGGCTGGTCATGTAAAGCAGAAGGAAAACAAAAGTGGATACATGAAACCAGTTCAATGCCAATCCACACGTTGGATTTGCCTGGATTCATTTGTCAACGGTTTTGAAGACATGAAATTTCCCGGGTTGATTTCTGTCTGTGTCTCATATAAAAACCCGATTTCCCCACATTTCATTTGCATCATGCAACACTTTGAGCATTCAAGGCAGAGAAAAGCACGACTTAAACCACAAGAAAAAGGTTGAAGAGGAAATGAAGCTAGTTTGGTCCCCGGAGAGAGCCTTACAAGCTTACCTCGACACCGTAAAATCAGTTAGTATGAACACAACAAAGTTACTTCAATTTGTATGTTGTTCCTTTCAAAGGAGAGGAAGCTAAATTGCTGTTAGTTCTTGTTATGCAGTGTGAGGTTACCCAAGAACCAAGTGTAGCAGAGGTTGTCTCGGCCATGGCGGCAGGATGGAACGCTGGACTAATCGTGGAGACGTGGTTGCCAGGCGGTGAGATCGCCACCAGCGTCGGCCTGGCAGTTGCTGCTCACCACACGGGGGGAAGACACATTTGTATAGTTCCTGATGAAGAGTCAAGAGAAGAGTATGCAGAAGGGATGAGACGGTCTGGGCGGTCGGCCAGTGAGACGATAGTAGGGGATGCGCAAGACGCAATAAATGGACTAGAAGGGATTGATTTTCTTGTTGTGGATTGCAAGGGAAACAATGAGTTCGGAAGGGTGATCAGAGCTGCTAAACTAGGCGAAAGAGGAGCTGTTCTGGTGTGCACGAATGCAAGCTCGAGAGCTGGCTCGGATTTCAGGTGGAGCAGCGTGCTGGACGGGAGGTCGAGGGTTGTTCGTTCGGTGTTTTTGCCGGTGGGGAAAGGGTTGGATGTAGCGCATGTTGGTGCGACGGGTGGAAGCTCCGGGAGAGGGAAGGGCCGGAGCAGGTGGATAAAACGCATCGATCAGGATTCAGGTGAAGAGTTTGTCATCCGGAAATGATTGTTTTTGTCCGTAGAAATGTAGTGTGGGTTGGAGTTAGAACTTTGATGTAACATTGTTTTGTTCTTTTATTGTTGGTTCTGCATATAACTTGTGAAAATTTGTGTATAGATTGATGGGCAGTATTTTTTACTGTAGGTAATAATGGTTCTTGCCAGTATTATGATAGAAGTGAAATCTTGGTGTAACCACATACGAATGCCATGAGGAAAAAATTTTGTTCGGATTCGATTCAATCAAATTTAAATTAATTATATGACAAATGCAATATACTTGTCATGTATTTAATGTACAATTAAAGGAAAGTGATCAATCACATAACAAATATTATATACTTAATTTGTAATTGAATTTATTCGACCAAATTATATCCGAACAAAAATTTCCCGTCATCCGGTGGGTCTCTCTAGTTTCCCTGCATTATCGATGTTTAAAAAGAAAGAAAAGAAAATGATTATATTTGAACAAGGAGGCATCATTTTGCTGCCAAAATCCACTGAAAAGAAGAAAGGAGTTTATATATTAAAAAAAGCTCCTCGATTCCGACAAATTATGTGCTACTTTTTTACGTTACAGATTACCCTCAAAACTGAACCATCAGAAAAAATAACCATAATTTAAAACACAAGTATAAGAGGTGGATGGTTCGAGGGTTGATGCTTAGGTTGGTGTAGAAATTGACATATAATATAATTTATTTTTATATTTTATAAAGTTTGTAATTATAATAAAAAAAGTAAAACGAAATTTAACTAAGTATAAACATGCAAATGGAGCTTTTCTTCTTCTTCTTCTTTTTCTTTTTTGTATTATTTTAAGCAAATTTAAAAAATATGGTACCAATGATACAAATTACCCTTAAATTATGGTATCAAACATACAAACTTTTTTTTTATAAATCTATTTTGTTACTACTTTAAAATTTCTAACAAGAAAAAAATTGACTTGGACAAAAGGCTAACAAGAAAAAAAAATACGAACATTTGAGAGGAAAGTAAAATACAACAACAGGAGATGAACCAACAATTTTCTTTTATCCCCTTTGTTTTTCGTCTGTGCTTTTATTTTTTTTAATGTAATTTAAGGAGTAAAATGAATAAATTATTTAACTCACTTCATATAATAATTTAAATGTGTGAATTTAGAAAATTTTAATGCAAAAATTTGTCATGTATCAATTTCTACACCAATTTGAACTATGGACAAATTGGTAGCATCAAAAGAGCCGGCAAATAGGGGAAAATTCTGAAATTAAGTGATTCTTTTTTAAAAAATATTATATATATTTCCGACCTCTTGGAGTTGGTTATCTAATGATCATTGAGTAACATAAGAAGATTTAAGCACATAATTTTTCCGTAAAACCTAATAAGCTGGAAAATTAACAGAAAACCTATGACCCATGACATGAACTTCATCATTGAGGTATCCGACAAAGAAAATATGCAGAAAGGGACATGTTAGCCTGAGGAGATGACCATCAAAGCCACAGGCAGCAACAAACATGCACAGCACATAAAAGCCACAGGGAACAACAAACATGCACAGCACGAACAAAAGGAAACTCAATTCCTTGACAATAATAATAATTGTTTAAAGTAGTGGTAATTGTCAACTTACCAAGTAGACAAGGAGCTGAATCTGCCCAAGATGAAGTACATCTAAAGTTTCTTGCTAAGTCAAATACATAACATTCATACAAAAAAAAAAAAAAAGTCAAATACATAACAAGGCTAGTGCAAGAAGGTTCAAATATTGATCCAGAAATCTTGTGTGTTTCTTCCTTCAGCAGGAAGTTGTTAACTGGTTCTAAAGGTCGGTAAGTTTACTTTGCTGTTTCTTACAGAAACGTAGTATGAGACCTGTTGTCAAGAAGAATAAACTGTGTTTCTTTTGGCATGTAAATGTATTGATAGACTATACTTCCCACAAGTTAGTCCCAACCATCTCTGCTTCTTCGTAGAGCTTTCTTTTGTGACTGGACTTTCTTCTTGTCCAGTCGTTTTTGCTCAGAAATAGCAGACCTACGAGGCGAGAAACAGAAGATCAATACACATTATAGGCTCAAGGTTTTCATACACTGATTTCTGAAAGACGAGATAGTGACTTGCTACTATGCTACAAAAGGACAAATTTCAAAGGAGAAACAGAAGTTGAAATCCCTGGAAAAAATGCATGGCAAAAGTTATCTCCATTGCTAAGAGAGAAAAATGAAAGAGACAGACAGACAGAAACAGAGGCAGAGATGATAAAAGTTGGTGCATATTTTGATCAGATGAGTTTCTTACAACTTGGCAATCCTTTTAACCGTCTCTTCTGAAGGAGGTGGTGGGACATATGAAGCAGCATCAATGATTGCCTGTCTCATTCATCCAAAAATGACGAAAAATCAATAAGAGTAATTGTGCTCATAAAACCATCACCTAACCAGGTGGCGTTCCTATGAGATGGTATAGCCCATATTTTCTAGCCAGAAACTTGACAAAGTAATGCCTTCATTATAAATGTACCTGTAATTTTGCCAAAGCATCTTCAATGTTACCCTAAAACAAAAATGACACATAAGCATTGCTCTAGCACAACAGAAAAGGAAAAGCATAATTAATTAGTGTGAGTGTTCACTTTTGAGTTCTAGTCTTCGTTGAAGAAATTACAATCTCCCCATTTGTTTATCCGGTTCTTCTCCTGTCAAAATATGACACAGGATGACTGTAAACAACAATAAATGCAAAGCACTTTCAACATATCCAACTCAAGTACAGGCTTCAAACCTGTAGCAAACGAAGATTGTGATGTCCTAAGATGATCTCCATAAACTTGACAACGTGAAAGACTAAAAGTTCAAAGAAAAAATTAAATATTAAAACCTAGAAAACAATATGCCATGAGGAACAATTCTTTGTTTGGCCTATAAATTTGATTCTCATTTATTGTTAGGGATCTGACAGGCAGGGCGGGTGTAGTGCTGCATGTACGAGATTGGATGAGGTTTAAACATCCGTAAGTTACTTCGTTTATAGAAATGATATGGAATAACAAACTGAAGTGTCAAGGTAATAGCCTGATTTTAGTAGTGTCAAATATCAACCGGAGTTAAACATTTTAACAGTATGTACTAATCAGGCCAAAAGCAAAAGATAGCACACATATTACACAAATAGTTTTAGCCAAATTATTGATCGTTGGAGACAAAAGCAAAGAAGAAGATGATTTAAAGGAAAGTTTTGAGATTAGACTATAACGGCCAAGTAGTCTGTCGGGATAAATGATGCAGGCAGATAAAACCAATACAAACACAAACAGGAAGGCCACCAATTTAATTAAAACTCGGAGCACAAAGAAGATATGATTCACCTTCTACTAGCTAACTCAGTACCTTTCTGCTAAGGAGTTGGGATATCAGTTGACAGCACGGACAGCTTATTCTGTAATATCATCTTTATATATACAAGCTTTTTCCTTAAACCTAAGAGAAACTGAAATCTGTTGGACTTGGAGTTCAAGGAATTTATTCAGATGATTCATTACTTCTAATTTCATCTGATCCTAGACTAATAAGGGGGAAACAGCAGTCACCAACATCTTCGCACCTACTTAGCCAAGAGTTAGCGATCATGCAAAAGAAGCAACATATACATCCTCCAGTCAAGTAATATACCGAAGGATACATCTTCCAGTTAAATAATAAACCTGATGCATCATCATGCCAGATTGCATGAAATAGAACACGGCAACAGAAAAAATAATACTTCAAACTCAGCAAACAATAAACAAGGAAGTCAGAAAATAAGAAAACAATAACTCACCATTTGCATAATTCTCTCCCTCACTCTTTCACTTAACCAATGCGCATTTTTTACATTAAACCGCATGTCAACCTTGGTGTTCACTGCAAATGAACAAAATGTAATTGGTGCTTTCACCATGCAGAAGCTTAACGATTAAAATGACAGATATGGTAAAGATGAGGCACACACACCTTTGTTGACATTTTGGCCTCCAGGACCACCACTCCTTGCATAGCTTATGGTAACATGGTCTGCAGGTGCAAAACACAACTTGAAGAATGTGCATGTGTTCATTTTGTAAGCCAGAAAAGAAATAGCCTACCCACTCCTTCTAAATACAAGTTTAATAAAACCATCACAATAAATAGCATCTGCTGAATAGGTAGGCAACATGCAACAATAGAAAAATCTATTATGATCTCCAAACCACCTCTTCTACAAACTCCATCCTAAAAGCAACAAAAACAAAAGAAGAAGCATCAACAAAATCTCGTGGACTAAATTCATGGACTGAGTTTCATAGGAGCCAATAACTGCCATGTCACAGCCTAGATATCATGCAATCGATTATTAAACATTAAAAGAAATGCTCATCATAGTTGTTATGTATAATATACAAAAGGAAAAGAATAAGAAATCAAATTTTCATTCTAATTGATCAACAATGTACAGGAGAAACTTCGACGAATCTAAATTTTCGGCTCAAGATCTTCTATGGAGAAAAGTTACATATACCAATAGAGAGGAAATATTATAGGAATAAAACATCTTTACTTGCTTGGTCCTTTAATAGTGATCATAAGCAACAACCATCTTAAAAAGCAACAAAGGGCCTATGCACCTTAAGAACCCGCAATGAGACTATGACTGGCAATTGTATATGAGATTGAAAAGGAAGAGGGAAAATGATGAGCAAATTTTAGCAACCAAATATGAAGTACATCCTGGAACCAAGCATCTCAATTGATGGAGAAGGCACAGAACAAATGGATGATGTTTTAATGTAAAACTTATTCGATGTAACAAGAATAAGGTAACCATGATGTTACTCAGAAATGATACAGGCCACTAGAGAATACTTTTTCTCGAAGGAAGAATCCTATGACATGGAGTAGAAGAGACAGAACGCTAGTGCCTAAAAGAAAATTCGTTGCTAGTAACCATTGTTAGAACTTCAGAAGCTACGTCAATAATTTATTGCTAGGAACAGATATAAAACTTTACAGAGCTCTAGCAAAAAAACATACTAGGTGCGGCTCAAATTCAGTCAGCTTTGTCCATACACTGTACTACGTTTCTATACCATTGGCAATTGTATTGACTACTACAAATAGCATTTGTGCACAGCAAAACACTGTTCGGTGCACATAATGAAAAATAAAACTAAATCAATGGTTGCCTCATAGGAAGATGAGCAATTTCAGCAAACCATGAGCCCGTAATGCATCAAGCTCCACAATTTTTCCTACAAAATCCTTATATTACTCTGATGAGCTTAGCTTGCACAGTGAATCCATAAGATTTCATCACCAGTGCTATCAAAACCCAAGGAAAATTTCAGTTCCACCACCTGATCAACCGTTTAAATAGTTCAGTATTGGATCAAAAGTTCGTTCACGGAATTGTTCGTTAAGAACTCAATTAAAACTAACTATCTACAATTCCATTCCAAAACTTCAATTTGGCAGCAGTTTTAATGCTAATAACCATCAAATATAAAATCCAATAAAACACAATACTTTAATCACACAGCTGAATCTTCATAAACTCACAATCAACCATTCAATGTCCAGTGGATATACAGAACCACAACCATCACCATAACACAAAAAAAATTCCTTTCGCTCCAACACAAGTAGAACAAAATAATTCCCAAAGATAAAACTTTACCGAGAGTTATTTTGGGAATGGGCTCATCACCACCTCCAGCAGCTTTATACCGCTCCTCGGCCTCATTCACCAGCCGCTGAACCTCAGCAAGCCGAGCCGGAGACTTTTTATCCTCACCGCCGGATTTCGTCGCAGCGCACCGCACAGCACCACGTCCAATGGGCAGATGGGCGCCACCAAAACCAGTGACCGGCAGAGTAGTACGGAAGAAACGAACGGGGATGTGGGAACGAAGCGTGGGCCGGAATATCGATCGACCAAGCATCATCATACCACCAATGGCTTTCATGGCTGCCATTATGAAGTTCCGATTACTGTTAAAAACAGGAAAAAAGATGAATTCATTCAATTCAAAGAACAGAAAATTGTGAGAAAATAGCAGCCACGAATTGAGTGAAAAATAAAAGGTTAAATAATCAGTTGGAAGCCACTCCTTATCAGAGCCAGGTTTCGATCCTGGGACCTGTGGGTTATGGGCCCACCACGCTTCCGCTGCGCCACTCTGATTTTGTTGAAAGTTGAAAGGACTAATATTTACAAATACTTGTCAAAACAGCATACCTCATTAAATGTCGCGCGTAGATTCAGCCCAGCCCTATCTCAATTTCTTTTTCATAAATTAAATTAAGGGATAATTACATTGACCTCCCCGTTACTATGGAAATATACAAATCCTCCCCTCTTACTATGAAAATTACATAAACCTATCTTGTTGATTTATTACCATTACAAATTGGCCCATCGAATAGTCAAACTAACGGTCAATACTGATTTTAGTCTAAATATTTATGTAATCTTCCTATATTTATAATCAAGCCTGGCAAAAAATCCCTTGTCTTCCTTCTCCATCAAACTTTCCTTTCATACCATAAGAACCATTCCCCCTTCCACAAGAACCACGGTGAGATATCCGTCGGTGGTCGTAACTGATTTTCAAATTTTGCAGGCTCACAAATAAATTCACTCTCAAGGGTATTTTTTTCAACAAAATTTATAAAAATCCCAACCAAGGTCAAAAATAGAAAGATTAAATAAATAGTTGAATTTAAATTAGCATTGATCGTTAGTTTGACTAATGGATGAGCCAATTTGTAATGGTAACAAACCAACAAGGCAAGTTTATGTAATTTTCATAGTAAGAGGGGGAGATTTGTAAATTCCCATAGTAACAGGGGAGGTCAACGTAATTATCCTTAAATTAAATTAACATATATATATATATATATATTATATATATATATATATATATATGACGTGTCATGTAATTCTTATTTTGTTCGTCGACTGATAGGGGTGCAAACAAGCCGAGCTCGGTCAAAAATCTAAGCTCGACTTTGGGCCATTATTGTATTCTCAGCTTAATTTTGAAATTATTAATAATCTTTATGTTTTTATTCTAAGTTTATGCATAGGGTGTATGGTTGTCGAGGTGGATAATTAGTTGCAAGATGATTACACCTTCCCGCCTTTTGTTTACTATTTAAAGCCCTCTGTATTCATTTTATAGATATTAGTTATTGTAGCACGTCGTCCCTGTTTACATATAATAAATAATTATTTATATTTACAAAATATATTATAAATAAAATAAGATTATAAACCAACACATCATATTCAAATAAATAAATAAAATAAACTAATTTAGGAATATTATTGACATAAAAAAATGTGTGGATGAAATTTTCATATTAATATAGATAGATAGTATAAATCATATGAATGAGCAGAAGAATTTGAGTGTATATATATATATATATATATATATATATATATATAAGGGTAGTTGAAAATACATAAGGATATTTTATAATTTAAAAAAATTGGTGTCGCAGTGTAAATAACCGTCATTGTGAGTGAAAAAGGGATTTTCTTTTTTATATAGTATAGATATGAATGAAGACACATTTTTTAATGGCTTCCTCTGTCTCTAATGTCCTGTTGTGCTCTCAATATGGTATTGGAGCCTTCATCTGAAGGACACTAAATCCTCGCTTCTCATATATTTTTCTGAATAGTGGATTGGAGCTGGTGAAATGGCGAATGTAGGGGAAGGAGAAACTATTGCTGCTGAAGGCTCGGGTACTAGAAGAACTGGATTTGATGCATTAAAAGAAGTGTACTAGGGGTAGTTTTTGTAATGATGCTAAAATTTTAGGGGTGTGTGTGTAATTTTTCAGACAAGTAAGGGGTTGTTTGTGTAAGTGATAATAATATTTTGATGGGTGTATGTATGTGTAATTATTTAAAAAATATGAGTGATTTACATAAATAGATCATAAATCAAGGGGTGTAAATGTAATTACTCCAAATAAAAAAGGAGAGAAGATACAAGTCGTGAGAGGGGGAGTGAAAACTTGAAGCTCTAGTTAAGTAATTTCCAACTCCTACGTATATACGTATTTGTAGACATATTTATATTTAAATTTATATATATATATATATGTTCACCTATCTTTGTGCGGGTGTCCTGGCCAAAGCACAAGTTATATATATCACATTTGTTATGTGATTATATTAGTTCTATTGAACCAAATTCGAGCAAGAATTTTTCATCTAGTTAGATGCCTATACCTTTGTGTTCTGTCTCTATATATAACTTTTTCTATATGTTGGTCTACGGTATTTACATCTGATCTTAAATATTTTTTTTTGTCAAACAAAATAACTATTTCATTATCCAACAGCATTAATTGTATTATAAATAGATGCATTATAAAAAAATTTAATCGAATTTTATTGATGATGGTTCAATAACTCAAACAATGTAGTATCGCATCTACATTATGGACTCTAGTGTGTGGAAAATTAAGTAATTCAAATTCAATTATTACTTTTACAAAAAAAAAAAAAAGAAAGGCACTAGAATTATTTTTGTATTGTTATGAGCCACAACAAATACTTTGCATGGATTTTAGTCATGTCAAACTTTTAGCCATGCACACTAGTAAAAACCACGGACAACAACGTTCGAATGATTGTAGTCAATGAATATTTACTATAATTGTTCATTTTTAACCATGACAATTAGTTACGGTTAAATGTTAATTTTTTTTCTAATTGAAAGTGACAATTTTAGTTTTACACGAATTCATTTCAATAACTTTATCGTGTAATTTAAAATTTTCTCTCATTGAGAATAAAAAGTAACAAAATTGGCTAAAATAATTGGAAAAGTGCACTCAAGTATAGTAGACTCAAAGAAGTAATTCACAGTACAAGAATATTACATTTAATCATGATTAATTATCATGATTAATAAAAAATAATAACAAATAATTATTGATCACGAGAATACAACGGTTATTGACCATAATGAACAGGGTAGACAACGACAAAGTCTTATTCATCTTCCAATTATTGCAAATGGCTTCGAACACGAAATTACAAGTACAGATTCGAATCAGTAAGCCTGGGAAATGGGATAGCAAACAACGGGTTTTCCCTCCTTAATACACTCCCAAACTTATCCTCCATGTCAAGTTTTTCACCTTCCGGCAGTTT
Source organism: Sesamum angolense (assembly GCA_034509725.1). Taxonomy (NCBI): domain Eukaryota; kingdom Viridiplantae; phylum Streptophyta; class Magnoliopsida; order Lamiales; family Pedaliaceae; genus Sesamum; species Sesamum angolense. Next base: position 5,969,546 of record JACGWL010000006.1, on the reverse strand, counting down.
CCACTCAAATGAATGCAGAAGTGAAGCTAACACATAGCTCAACATTCTCTCCGCCAGCGGCAGGCCGGCACAGATCCTTCTCCCTGATCCAAACGGAATATAATTAAAATTCTTCCCACTGAAATCCAAGTTCTCGTCGCCACCCAAAAACCTCTCCGGCTTAAATTCCAATGGATTATCCCAGGCCACAGGGTCCCTTTGAATAGCCCAGATGTTCAGAAAGATTGCAGAATCCTTGGGGATAGTGTATCCGCCCACCGTACAAGATTCACTTGGAGTTCTTGGGCTTAAGAATGGCCCTGCCGGATGCAGGCGCATTGTTTCCTTTAGAACAGCATCCAAATACAAGAGTTTTGGGATGTGAACCTCTTCTACCATATTGTTCAACCCCACAACTTGCTTTAATTCCTCCTGCACCTTCTCCATCACGGTTGGATTGCTTATCAGCTCTGTCATAGCCCACTCCACCGTGGCTGATGTAGTGTGCGTCCCGCCCGCTATGACGTTCTGGGACGGGAAATAGATTCGGTGCAAGATAAAGAACCAATAATCATGTTATACGAGAAATTTGGGACAATAATTAACCAACTGTGTGCATTTGTAATGCAATTTACCGCAAATGAGCAAATTACTCTCCTATAAAAAAAATATAACAATTTACCCCTTATATTAAGAAAGTAAATAACTTCATTTTAAAAAATACAAGGGGTAAATTGTAGCAGTTTAAAAAATACAAAAGGATAAATTGATAACTTTTTTTTATAGAAAGGTAATTTGTACATTTGTAATATCATGGGATAAATTGCCGTTTTTTAGGGGTGTAAGGAACTTACTACTAACATGGCTTTCATCTGTGTCTTGGTAAGTGACATCTGACCGCCGTCGTCCTTCTCCTTCAGCTCCACTAGCATTTGAACAAAGTCTTTCCTTGTTGGTTTCTCTCCACTTTATCAGATAAGATAGTCGTACCTTTGTCTATAAGATCTTCAAGAAACCTGTCGAGAATTTGCATCAGGCACGTCATTTCTTTCCCGATTCCTTGTATATCAACTCGCAAGAATCGGGAAGTAATCAGAGATGTTCGACTTCCCCATCACCTCAAAAATTCTTTCCACCAGTAGCGGGAATTCAGTCCCCACTTTGTCCCTCTCCTCCAATTCAATCGTGCTGCCACAGGCCATGCTCAGCAGAAGGTTGACATTTATCTGAAATGCTAGTTCAGATATATTGACAGGCCTGCCAGTCTCTGAACAGACATTTCTGATGTACTTTCTAACCTCATCTCTCCGGAGATTGATGGAGCCATCAAGGCTATTAGCACTCAGCATCTCTCGCACGAACAGTCTACGCAACGTCCGCCATTGAGGGCCGTAACGGGACCATCCGACGTCATTGCCATTGTAAGTGCCGATGAGGTTTGTGACAGTTATATCACGGTTAGCAAAGATGGTGTCGTGATCACGAAGCACCTCTCTTATGAGGGACGGCGAGCTGATCACGATGCACAGTTTCTTCCCAAGCCAGAGCTTGTAGATCGGACCATATTTCTGAGCAAGTTGTGTGAATTGGATGTGAAAGTTTGGTCTAACATACGGCAAGTAGCCAACAATCGGCAAGCCTCCGGGGCCTGGAGGCAGGCCTGGAAGGTTTTTGTGCGATTTGATTAGCTTCCAAACTTGCCAGGAGACGGATAAAGCAAGTACTGCCGCTGATGCCATAAGAGCATAATCAATTAGGAGATGCATGTTGATGGTAGGATCAAACTGAAGTCTTTTCTTTTCCTTTCAATGCATTTGCTGCTTTATTGTCATAATCTATGGCATAAATACTAGAAAATAGAGACTTATGTTTGATTTTTAAATGGGAGAAATGCAAGCAACTCCTGTAATATTATAAATGATTAAATTACTTTTCTATGAAAAATAAATAATAATTTTTATCATTTTTTATTTTAAAATAAAATAATTTATCTCCTTAGACAGGAAGGTAAGTTGTTTTATCTTAAAAATATAAAGAGATAAATTAATATATTTTTTCATAAAGAAGTAATTTGTTCATTTTCAATATCATAAATGATAAATTGTTATTCACCCGATTTTAAATACGAAGTTGTTGGATGTTCAAAGCATACTAAATTGGTTGATTGGCTCGCTTGGGACCCTCCTCTAGAATCAATAATATATATATATATATATATATATATCATGATACATTATTTTTTTTATATCTAATAATATTCACGTTTGAAGATACGATATAAATAAAATAAAATATATAAACGAATCCATATTTTCTAAAAAATATATATATAGAGTATTATTGAATAAAAAAATAGTGTCATGGTACTAAAATCATCTTTTGTAATAAAAAAATATTCTTTTATGAGTATAAATAATCACTATAGTAGTCCTTCCTTGGAATAAACATTTAAAGAGACGAAAAAAAAAA